>CAUYRT010010571.1:0-65922 GCA_963574885.1 Lepilemur ruficaudatus
AGATTTTGAAGTGAGATGGAATGGACTTTGAGACCAAGTTCTGTTACTTCCTGATTGTGTGTGGTAACACATAATACGTAATACCTGTAAAATTCAGCATTCTCTTTTAAAATGGGAATATTAATTAATTAAATCACAGCACTGGGAGTATTTGTTTGGATGTCAAAAGGGTCAGTATTTTTCCCTTTATTGGAGCTGAGAATACTGGTGACAAGTCTTCTCGTGATTTGTAGATCTGTCTCTTTGGTTGATGGGTTAAATGATGCTTGATGAAACTGAGTAATTCCATTGCAGATTGCTTCACACAGTGTTTTGTCTGTTGCTGTCACTCTCAAGAACTCAGTGACTGTAATTCATTGCATCAATTTGTAATTCCACAGCCTGTTCGGTGTTTATTTGACCTATCTTACTTCTAGCCTCTTAATTTCAGTTCAACATATAGGAATTCTTAGGAATAATCTTGTAACTGTTATTTATTTTTTTATACATTCAACCCATTAAAACTTCAATAGTGATGGCTTAGATATACATCAAGATAGTCTTAACTTTGAATTCATTGTAGCACTGCATGTAAATTATAATTTTTAGGTACCATGGATGAAACTATTATAGAAATTAAATACAGCATTTTTGGCAAGTGTTTCTGGCATCCTACTGTGGTTGTGACTGTGATCAGTGTAAGATAAAACAACACCTCTTATACAGATCTACACATCAGAAAATTGTTAACAATTAAAGTACATTTCTAATGAATAATCATGAATGCTCCATGTAGTAATGGGTTTTTTTTGACAATTTATTACATACTAAAGCATTTCATTCAATGAAGAAAATAGTGAAAAAGAAGACAAGCTGCCTTGTGTGCTGCCTCGTGTATCCTCTCATTGTGGCAGTTGTGCATTCTATATATAAAGACAAAAACTTAAATTTAATCATACGTCAAACTTAAATTCTAAGCTTCTGTGAAAGATATACTGAAATGGCTATTTGTTGTTTATCTGACAGCATCCAAGAAATAGTCTCATTTGAGGGGAAATTGACAATGTATGAAATTTGGAGGGAGGCAGGGCTGAAGAGATGTCAGCAATAGAAAACAAAGATTAAAGCATAATTTATTGGGGGAAGAGAAGGTAGAAGTTGTTTATCCGTAAGCAATTTCTTTGGAAAGCCAATGACAACCATACTTGACCTACTTTGCTTTTTTATACTTATCACCTTATAATTTCTACTATTTCAATAACCATATATATTTATAGAAACCATATACATGTAGTTTTAGAATTAATAAAAATATAAAGTTAGACTAGTAAAATTAAATGGAAAAATCTGTAGCTTCTTCTTTATTGACAAAAACAGAAGTTAATAATGCAAATTAACATAAAAACTATATACAAATGTTTACATAAATGTAGAAGAATAAATCTACATGATAATAATGAAAGGTGTAAATAAATATTGACCCACATATAAGGAAATGTTAGGTCCTTTTTTTTTTTTTTGAAACATTAATCAGGATTTTATTAACAAGTGCCTTTTCAGGCCTGGTGTGGTAGATCATGCCTGTAATCCTAGCACTCTGGGAGCCCGAGGCGGGAGGATTGTTTGAGCCCGGGAGTTCCAGACCAGCTTGAGCAAGAGCAAGACCCTATCTCTACCAAAAAAATAGAAAGAAATTAGCTGGGCAATTAAAAAAAATATGGCATGGTGGGAGCTACTTGGGAGGCTGAGGCAGGAGGATCGCTTGAGCCCAGGAGTTAGAGGTTGCTGTGAGCTAGGCTGACACCATGGCACTCTACCTGGGCAACAGAGTGAGACTCTGTCTCAAAGCACAACAACAACAACAAAAAACAAGTGACCTTTTTAATACTCTATTGTCAGAAAAGTCTTCATAATTAAATTACCAAATTTCTTTTTTTTAATTTTTTTTTATTTCAGCTTATTACAGGGGTACAAATGTTTAGATTACATATATTGCCTTTGCCCCACCCGAGTCAGAGCTTCAAGCATGTCCATCCCCCAGATGGTGCACACCGCACCCTTAGGTGTGAATATACCCATCCCCTCCTCCCCCCTCCCATCTTCTCGACATCTGATGAATGTTACTACTATATGTACACTTAAGTGTTGGTCAGTTAAGTCAGTTAATACCAATTTGATGGCAAGTGTATATGGTGCTTGTTTTCCCATTCTTGTGATAGTTCACTTAGTAAAATGGGCTCTAGCTCTGTCCAGGATAATACAAGAGGTGCTAGATCACTATTGTTTTTTGTGGCTGAGTAGAACTCCATGGTATACATATACCACATTTTATTAATCCACTCATGTATTGATGAGCTCTTAGGTTGTTTCCGTATCTTTGCAATTATGAATTGTGCTGCTACAAACATTCTAGGGCAGTTGTCTTTTATATAGAATGTCTTTTTTTCCTTTGGGTAGATGCCCGGTAATGGGATTGCTGGATCAAATGGTAGTTCTATTCTTTGAAGTATCTCTGTATTACTTTCCACAGAGGTTGTGCTAGTTTGCAGTCCCACCAGCGGTGTTCCTATCTCTCTGCATCCACACCAACATTTATTGATTGAAAGAGATAAACGTGCCATTTAACTTCTTTATAAGTAATATGTAGGCTTAATGAAATTCCAAGGAAGATCCTAACGTTTTTGCTTTTGGTGTTTTAGGAAAACAAAGTTATTCAAACCTTATGTCTTATTAAATAAGAGCAAGTGATAGATAAAACTATAAAGAAAAAAAGATTGATAAGACTATCCTTCCAGGTATTAATCTATAAAGTTACTATAGGGTAAAACATTGTAGAACTGTAGAAAGACTGATAACCCAATCAATGGAATAGAAGACAGAGCTGTGAAACAGATCCTAATTATGTAGTACATAGTAAATGCCTGCTATTTCAAAAGAGAAGTCTCCTTGAGCTGATTGTCTTTTTTCCCCTTCAGCCTTTTCCCATTTTGGCCTGTTGTTGCTGATTCCCAAATCCGTGTCTATCTGAATCTTTTATATCTCTTGACTTTGGATATCTGGTTAAAATTTCATCTACTTCAAAGTGTCTTTATTTCCCTGTCCAACAGTTTTTGTTTTTAATTTTTTTAAATTTCTTTATTACACAAGTAAGATACTGTTGATGTAGGAAAAGTGGGCTTTTCAAAAATACTAAAAAAAAACTCTCTAAAGATAATTAATGATAAGATTTTAGTGTTATAACCTGTCAGATGTTTATATGCTATAGATAATACTTACCTTAAAATCCATCTATTCATAATAGTAGCATTGTGCTATACCTAGTATTAGGGAAGCTAATTTTTCTTTATTTAATAACATCTTGAAAATTATTTTAAATATTATTATATGTAGATTCTTGTTATCAATGTATCATTGATAGTTTATAGTTAATTATATAAGTGTATCACTCTTTGCTTGGACAAATCTCTTACTACTGGGTATTTGGATTATTTCTAAATATGTGATCCTCTAAATGAGATTGCAGAAAACATCCTTGCAGGTTTATTTTTTTCACATTTGTCAATTCATTTTATTGAGGTACATTTGTAGATGGTATAATCTGAATTTTAAAAAACACTTAAATAATATTGACAAAGGCTCTATAAAATGTTGACCATTCCTAGTTACGTACACCCTATAACAATCCATGAGAGTGCCTACTTTTCTGCACTCTTGTTTCTGTAGTTTTAGCAGTTAGAAAAGATAAAATTATCTTGTAAATGTTTTAATATATAATTATATAATTAGGAGTGTAGAAATGTTCTATGTATTCATTAAGTGTAAGTTTGATATGCAGGCTACCGTTGACATTAACTTCTATGTAATCTGTAATTCATGTTTGAATTATTTGACACAGAATTTTGGAAAGTTGTTTTTTAATTTAGTATGACTATCTGGTTTATTTGTTTTTAAATTCATACTAGTTATATTTTTTGTGTTAATTTCAGTTTAATTGTTTTCTCTCTGTGTTGCTAAGTATGAAGTATTTCTTGGAATTTATTGCGATTGTCTTAAGGGTATAATACATAACTGTGTTCTTCTAGTTAACTAATTAGAATATATACTTGTAGCATCACTTTTCAGTTTCCTTCCTTTCTTGTCACGTGTTTCCTGGGATTTGTGGCATCTGGGATTTGTAGTGCATGTTTATATGATGTGTGACATGTGGGGAACTAGCAACTACAGTCCTTAAACTTTTCTACTTCAGTTCTCAGATTATACTGAACTGGTCATGCCTTTTCTATATTTTCTGTATTCTCTAAGATTTGCAGTACCTGTTTGGCAGGAAATGGTGGTGAGTTTGTTAGGAAATGGCATAGAATGTCACGGAGCAGAAGTAGTGTATTGTATACCTTGCATGGGCTCATGGAATTAGAACCACTCTGCTATCAATGTCGTAGTTCAAAAAAGCCACAGGACTCAGGGGCACTGGGCAGAAAGATGGTGGAGCCTTTTCACAGTCAGTCACTACTTCATAATGTGAAGCTACAGCTTGACCTGTGCTAAAGGCTGACTAGGATTTTCAACTAGCCAAATTAGGAAATAGGTTGTCCGTTAGTATTTTTTTAGTATGTTTGTATGCTCTAGTCTCTTTCTTTATCTTTGTGGATACTATAGTTGGGATGTCCTGATACCTAGTTACAATTTCATAGCAAGTGCTTCAACCTAAGATTGTAATTGTAAAGTGCATTTGATAAAACTTTTTAATGTATATTTAAGAGTATTCTTAAATAAGGATCCTCTATATCTCTAATAGAGTGAAATTGAAATCACTTGATCTGAGATCCTGAGTAATTTTACCATGTACTGTGTTATTAGGTGAAAAATATTTTATTTTTGTATTAAAAAGTACACTTATATATTCACATGTATTTGTGAATACCCAAATCTCTACAACTGAATATAATGCAATCGATCATTCTACATATAAGTACTGAATGCCTAACATGCAGCAGACACTATTCTAAGTTCTATGAATAAAACAACTAAAAAAAAAAAGTCCCTGCCTTTCAGGACATTTTTGGTAGAGACAGGAATAAAAATAAAATAAGAAAAATATCTAGTATGTTAGATGACAATATATTTTATGGAGAATAGAAATAAGGTAAGAAGTCTTTGGCTGGTGTTGAAGAAAGATGTTGCAATGCTAACCAAGACACACTTAGAAGGAAGGCCTAAAGAAGGTTTAGTAGACAGCCCTATGAATATCCTGGGAAAGAGTGTTCCAGAGAGAGGAAACTGCAAGTACAAAAATCTTTGGGTAGGAGTGTGTCTGGTATGTGTTTGAGGAAAAAGCAAGGAGTAAATGGAATGAATAAGGGGAAGAGTGGTTGGAAAATATAAAATGAGGCCAGATAATGTTGATGGGTAGAAAGAGTTGGGCAAATTCCATAGTCTTGTAGGTCATTTTGATGACTAGCGTTTTCTCAGGGTGGTGTGAGAAGACCTTAGAGGGTCTTTTATCAGACTAGAGTTCAGGGAGAGAGAAAGGCAATGGTGGAAACAGAAAAATCACTCACAGCTATTGAGATCCATCTGTGCAAAAAGATGACAATGGTTGGGCCAGAATGATAACAAAGAGGAAGGTGTGGTTAAAGGAAATTAAACACACACATAGGAAAATAATGTGGAAAAGAGAAGATGAGCAGGGGCTTGGAAAATGTGGAATTGCCCCACAAACAAGTCTTATTCAAACTTAATTCTAAGCCTTTCCTTACTTTCTTCAAAGAAGAAATAGATTACTCAGTCACTCAAAAAAGAAAATAGGAGGAAAACATACACAATTTTTCATGTACTTGTTTTTAACAGATTTATTAAAGTATAATTGATATATAAAAATGAACCTGTTTAATATATATAATTTGAAGAGTTTGGGCATATGCATACACCTATATATACTGTCACCACAGTCAAGGTCATAAGCATATCCATCACCACCAGAAGTTTCTCTGTGTGTGTGTGTGTGTGTGTGTGTGTGTGTGTGTGTGTGTGTCTTTTAGTGGTAAAAACTCTTAATATGAGATATACCCTCTTAACAAAATTTTAAGTGCACAATACTGTATTGTTAACTTTAGTCACTCTGTTATGTAGCAGATCTCTGGAATTTACTCAAATTATACAACTAAATCTTTATACTCACTGAACAACAACTCCCTATTTCCTCCTCCCAGCCCACAGCTACCACCATTGTCTTTTCTGTTTCTATGAGTTTGACTATATTAGATAGCTTGTGTAAGTGGAATTATATAGTATCTGTCTTTCTGAAACTGGATTATTTCACTTAGCATGATGTCTTCCAGGTTCATCCATGTTGTTCCAAATGTTAGGATTTCCTTCTTTTTATGGGTGAATAATGTTGCATTGTATGTATATGCCATGTGATTCAGCAGTTACACTTCTAGGTACATATCCAAAAGAATTGAAATCAGGATCTCTAAGAGATATCTATACTCCCATGGTCGTTGCAGCATTATTCACAATAGGAAACAACATGAATGTCCATTAACAGATAAATGGATAAACACACTTATTTTTATTTATTACTTTGGCATTGTATATTGACCTTGTAAATGACCATAGCTAATTTATGTATTCTTTTATATATTATATAAAGAAGTTCTGGGTCTTTAGTACCACAATTAGATACTTGATGTCCATCTGAAATCAATACTAAAAAGGCAAAAATTTCTGTTCATCACAGATATTTCAAATTAATTCAATCCTACAAGTCTTCACTAAATAACTGTGTCCAGAGATGATGTATTTACACTGGATCAGCCTCCAAAATAAACCTAGGAGTCTGTAGCAGATGCTGTTGATACCTCTACCCATAATCTCATGTGCTAGCTAGTTCCTGGGGCTTTTATCTACTTCCCACCTCAACTGGTTTTTCATCTGCATCTTTCTGTTCTGTGCCTCAGGGTTCTTCTCCAATGCCACAGATTACTAGACTCAGGTGTGAGGAGGTCAATACCCCTGGAGACAGAAGTCACTTGATCTGTACCACAACACTGCTGTCTCTTGGTGGCACAATTATGAAGCGTGTTTTATATGATTCCTGAGAGAGCCTTCAATAAGTCCAAGTCTCTGTTACTCATAGTGTTCCTCAAAAACACCCTTTATTGGCTTTTGTCCTTCTTTGTTGCCTTTCCTACTCCTTTGCATGTGCTTCCTGGTTTACCTCACAAAGAAATGAACTTCAAAGTATTTGTCTTAGGGTATACTTAGGGGAATTATCACCAAGCCAATCAGAGATCCTTTGAAGTTGCTCATGTCTGGCTGACATAACAAAAGGTCCTGGAATGTTCCCCAAGGAATTAAGCAAAAGTGATAAGTGGCCCTTTTCACTTTACTTTACCCCTCTTTGCCCTGATTGGTCTCATCGTGCTAGTATTACAGAAACAAAGGGCCTTAAAGAGCTAGTGGAGCTCTCGAGGTTCCCTTACCAAATACAGTTAATGTTTGCACATGTTTTACAAATGATGCTATTTCTGTGATTAATAATTTTTGTCGATAGTTAGATATGAACATACCTTTGAAATGCAGAATGAATAAGAGGAAGCTAAAAAGTTATGGACATACTGAGGAGATAGAAGAGTCACCTGTATCAGTAACTGAAGAGGAGGAGTACAGCTTTTTAGAGTCTAGACCAGTTTAGAGTAAAACAGGAAACTTTGACAGAAGGCAGGGTGTTCTACCATCTAGAATAAAGCTAGGGAGACTTTAAGTGCCAACGTTACTTAGAAGGTACAACTGGAATCACAGTTTTGCTAAATTCTAGGGAAATCACATGTCGTAAACCCTTGGTAAAGATCACATCCAGAAATTAGAACAAAATGAAGACTTTGGAAGAGATAAAAGTAAAATAAAACCCCTCATTTTATATTAATTTTAAATATAGATGTACTTTGGAGGCATAACAAGGGTTTCTGGTTTGGAAAAGTTGAGATATAAGGACTGTGGATGAGCAGATATTCAATAGTCTTTTCTTTCTCTCTTCTGGCATAATCTAAGGCTCAGGAACAGATATATCCATGATGCAAGAAACATTTATTTTTCTGTTATACAAAGAATCAGAAAGACCCTACTTGTTTAGATATCTGAAAAACTGTTAATCGAGAACACGTCCCCTGTGCCACAAAACATTTTCAGATAAATCAGGCAGCAGAGAAAGATACAAAGTGGTACTCCAAAGTAAGAAACCCTGTATCATTTTCCTGCAATGATAGGAAAAGCGAAATGTTTTTAGTCCAAGTAGAGAGAACCAAATTAAGGTAATATTATATAATAACTAATACATTTGTAAAATAGATGAAAACTGCAGCAAATGCATGATCATATGCTTTTCCCCAAGATTGGTATCAGTACTCTGAGGGGTGTGTGGCTGTGGGCAAGGGGAAATGAGGCCAGCATGAATAAAATGTAATTCTTTGCTTGAGGAATTTCTATTTTAGAAGTTGAAAAAGGTATATAAACAAGTTATTTTAGTACCGTGTGAAAAGGGCAGTGAGTCCGCGACAGAGATAGATGTAGAGAAGTGGCATGATCTGATTATCTTATTTTCAAAAAAGTCTGGCTGTCCTGCTGAAAAGAGACCGAAAGGGCCCTGAGTGACAACAATCCAGGCAGAAGACTGGTGGGTTTGGGACAAGAGGGTAGCAGCGGAGTTGAGGGGAAGGTAATGAGAAAAGATTTTATTCATTCATTCATTCATTTAGACATAGGTCTAGTTTTACCAAAAAGTTACAGGTATGACACAATCTGCATTTCACTCAGGCTCCCCAAGTGTCAACATTTTACTACATTTGTTTTATCTTTTCCTTTCTCTCTGTCTGAATATACACAAACATATGTTTCTCCAAAACATTTGAGAATAAATTTTAGGCACAATACCCCTTTACCCCTAAATATACCAGTGTATAATATCTAAAAACAATGGCATTCTCTTAGACAACCACAGGAAAATTATCCAAATCAGTAAGTTAGCATTGATGTAATGGTATAATCAATAGACCTTATTCATACTTGTCCAACTGCCCCAATAATGCCTTTATAGCAAAAGAAAATGCAAGATCATGTGCTGCATTCAGTTAATTGTCTCTTTAGTTCCCTTTAATCTGGAATAGTTCCTCAGTCTTTCATTGTGATATTATTGACATTTTGGAAGAGTGCAGGCTAGTTATTTATGGAATGTTCCTCAATTGATACTTGTCTAATATTTCCTCTTGGTTACAGTCAGCTTATGTAATTTTAATAGGCATACCTCAGAAGTGATGCTCTTTTTCAGGGGATTGTATCAGGAGCCATATGCTATTGACCTATCTCATTACTAGTGATATTAACTTTGATCACTTGGTTATGGTAGATGCTGCGAAGTCTCTCCACTGTAAAGCTGAATATTTCACTTTGTAATAAATATCTTGTTACTTTAAAACTGTGTAAATATCCCATGTTTTCTCAAACATTCACCTACAGGTTTAGCATTAATTCATGATTCTCATCTTCATTGATTATTATTTCAATGGTTGTCTATGTCAGCGGTTCCCAACCTTTTTGGCACCAGGAACCATTTCATAGAAGACAATTTTTCCATGAAGGGAGTGCAGAGCTCAAGCAGTGATGCCAGCCATGGGGAAGGAAGTGGCTGTAGATACAGATGAAGCTTCCCTTTGCTTCAGTACCGGTCCATGGCCTGGGGGTTGGGGACTATAGGTCTATGGTGATTTTCTAATCCCATCATTTCATTTGTTTGTTGTTTTTCTACTGAATGTAAGAGCTTTTCCTTTTCCTTCATGTTTTATTTATATCAGAGTGGATTAATGTATTTCTATTTTATGCACTAGTTTATAATCCTTTATTATCATTATTTGAATGCTCAAATTGACCCATTTATGGCCAATGGATGCTCCTTCCAGGGGGCACAGTGCCCTTTTAACATGAACCATAATTCTTTGAGCACTCCTCTCACTTTTGGCACAAGATATTTCAAGGTCCTCTTGAACTTTCCTTGCCCTAGCATTGGAATCAGCCATTTCTCCAAAAAGCCCTGTTTCCTTTTAGTGGAGAATGGTATTAGAGATCTAAATCTGGGGTTTACCTGTTCTTTGCACCACAGGAACATCATTGCTCTTAGGCATTCTTACTAGACAGAGTTAGAAATAGATACAAAAAATAATTTATACACATAAACACATACATACACACCACGTATTATACAGAAAACAGCTGTATAAATAGTTGTTTATTAGCTATTTTAACTAGCTATATTAAAAACTGTAGTTCACACTGATATCACTGATTCCAATCCAACATATCAGGGTTCGTTCTATTTTGCCCCTTTCCACATTTGTAACTCTTCTCTTTGCTAGTGACAAACATAGCTCTCATCATCTGCAATAGATTTACTTACATGTTCAGCCTTCTGATGTGTAAGAATTAGTTTCAGTATTAATACAAGCATCTAGGAAAGGAGGCCTATTAACTAGCACTCAGTATTTAGAGTTATTTTTGTCTTTAGCCTGAAATCAGGTAGTCCAAGTACTGTATTCAACAGTTATTTGGGTTATATCTCTATCTACTCCTTTTTAGTGTTATTTATTCAAAATAGTATTTATTTGAAATATGTTAAATAATTTTTTTCTGTTTGTATTCAATTTTAGGATTTTCTACTCTTCTTTTTATACATATATACTTTTTTGAGTTTATGAAACATTAATATTCTAAAAGTGAGACCTGCATTAAATTCTGCTTTCATCTATTATAAATTATTTCATTCTTAGTATTTTCTTTTAGTTTATTTGTATATTTCTATATTTTTAAGCAGATAATTTCATTTAGATATATTCTTTTTATTGATAAAGTATTTAAGGCTATAGAGTTTCCTTTGATCACTATTTTATGTCCCACAGATTCTAATTTTTATATGTATATGCAAACACGTACACATACACTGTATATACTCCAATACACATGTATGTATATGTATGTGTTAGTGTTTTATTATCATTCCTTATATAGAAATGCTATAATTTTGTTTAGTATTTCCACCGTTTAATAAAGAGTCATTTAATAAATTTTTTTGTGTTTTGTTACTCCAGTCAAATGACTTTTTATCTTTCTCTATTTTAAATAATTCCTAGTGTTTAAAGTTCTTAGAGTTTTAACTATAATATTTATAATTATAAAACTCCACTAATATCTGGATATAAACTTCTATATAAATTCATAATATCTACTTTATTGATTAGGTTTTGTAGGACTTCTATGTTCTGTCCTGTGTCTACTTGATTGATCGTATACCAGTCTGATGCGTTAACATCTCCTATGATTAGTATGTTTCTATCCATGACTTTGAATCTTTTGTACTTTTTGCTTTTTTGGTGCATAGATGTTGACAGTTGTTATATTTTTATTTTGAATTTAGGCTTTTAGCTTTAAAAAGAATTCTTTGCCACATTTAATGCTTTTCAGTTTGAAATTTACTTTGCTTGATATCAATATTGCCTTTGCTTTATTATTATTCCCAGAAGCCTGGTATATTTATGCCCATCACTTTCTATTTAGCCTTTCTGAACTATTTTATGTGTGTTTTGTATACAGAGTACATTTGGGTTTTGCTTTGTGAGCCATATTGAAAATTATTTCCTTTTAATAGATGAGATACACCTATCCATTCACATTTATTGATGTGTTAAATATTTGATTGCAACTCCATCATATTATTTTATGTGATAATTATTATGTGTATTATGTTATATTTGCTGTGTTTCTCTATACAAAGTAGGTGTGTGGTTTTTTGCCTCTATTTTTTAAAATTTCTTTTGGTGTTTGGGAAAGACTGTATTTTTGTTCTAGGAGTTAGCTCTTTATTTCTTTTTAAATTTCTTATTCCCTTGCTTTTTTAACATATTACTATGTTCTTTATAGTTTTGAATGACATATTTTAACTCCAACCTATTGCCTACACAGCAACTTCCCTCTTTCCTCCCTTTTTCTATTATTTTTGGTTGCATTATTTCTCCTTTGTCAGAACATAAAACACACACTATGTGGCATATATCATAAAACATTACTCCAACCTCAACTTCATCTTTGTTTTAGTCTTAGATCTACAATTAACTATGCTAAAAGGTCATCATCAGTCCTATTGCTGAAATTTCCCAATTCATCTCTTGGTTGGATTCTGTGAGCACTTAAAATTGTGTTTCCATAGCATTGATCCTTGAATAATAACCGGCTATAAAATTTTTTGTTCATACCCAGCTTCCTTGAATTATTTTAAAATGTGACTCCATTTGTACCTTATTTTGTATGTAGATTTTTAGAAGTCTGATGTCAACAATTGTCTTGCCCTTCCTTGTATGTACATAAGATGTATGTATCTGTATATGTATGTAGTGCCTAACGTCTGCAGATTTTTCTTCTTTATCTGTAAAATTTAGTATTTTTACTTTAACATCACTTTCAATTGATCATTACTGATCAGCCTTCCCTACTATTCAGTGAACACTTTCAGTGTATAGATTTAGGGTTTCTTTTATTTCTGAAAGTTTATTTTGGATTATCCTTTAAAATTAGTTCTCTCCATGTTTTACTTATCTTCCTTAGAGACTTCAATTAGGGTCAATTGGATGTTTTTTGCCTATATTCCATTTTAAGTACTTTTATTCTGACCTTTTTGTTTCTTATTTCATTTTCATTTTCTTTGTTGTTCTATTATTTTTAAATGAACCTTATTATATTGTTATTTGAACTTAATCTTTTTTGGGTACCTTGTTATTTAGTCTTTATTTTTGATGTGATTATATCTTTTTCAAATTTTGTTTGTTTGTTTTTTATTTGTCTTCTTAGTGTTTGAATTTCTGGTTCAAATTTTTTGTTTTTTCCCCCACATCTCAAAATGCCTGTTAGTTCATTTAGTTTGAAGTGTTGTGTTAGTTTTCTTCTTTTTCACTATTGATTTTGGTGGTTTGTGGAGAGAAGGTTTTTTCAACTGAATTGGTTGTACTCTTATTCTCTGATTTATTTTTATAGCAGTTGTTAATAAATGAAGACTTTTTGTACTTCTGCATTTTAGTAGCCTGGACTGGAGATTTGTGTGGTTTTTGAGATACGTGGTTCAAAAATGTTCTATGCTATCACTGTGAAAAAGCATAGTTTCATTACTAAGTGGATTTTTTTTTTTAAAGGAAGATGTTATCAGGGAATGGGTTATTATCCCTTCAATTGTGTTTTATTTTCTTTTATCTTACAGAGTCTAAATTTCTATCCCTTGCTTCTTTTTCTCTTTACCACACAATTTCCAAAGGGCACTTATTTCTTCCTTTTGATTCTCTTCTTGAAGATTGACTCCTTACATACTACATGTACTTTCTATTCCCTGTAATTCTTGCTCTGATATAGACTTTTTCAGTGTTTTTACACATAGAAAGGGAATTTTCTGAAATATTTTTAGATAAAAATAATAGGCTTTATTATGGGATGTATCATTTAATGCCACTTTTTTCCAAGTAATATATACAAACAAGTTTATCAAAACCTATCAGCTGGAAGTTTTCTAAACCTTGGAAATTAATTAAACTTGCCCCAAATACAAAATGTTTTTATACAATGAAGTTAAAAAAAAAAAAGAAAAGAAAAATTCTTACCTCTATTTTGTACATTTGAGGTCTTCATATTCTTTTCTGTGCCCAAGGAAAATTTATTGTTTTTTTCCCCTATCTCATCACAGGAAAGAAAATTATTATTTGAAGGAGATTCTGTAAGAAATACATATAGTTGAACAATTTGCTGAGATTTAATAGACTATGTTGAAGACTGGAGCACACTAGAAGAATGGTCTAACTTCACACTCTTTTTTTCCTGATTTCTATGATTCTGTTCTTTACCTCTTCTTTGTGTTGCAAAATCCAAAAATCATCTTTTTCTAGAATGGAGAACAATGCAACTCTCCTAAGTTTCTTCTCTAAATTTGTCTACTTTATGATCAAAGTGCTTAGCACTAAAATGGACCTTCCATATCCACCTTTGTTAGAAGGAAGTTTTGATGAGATATAGGGCATTTTTACTTTGTTAACATAGTACTTAAAAAAAAAAAAAAGTCTTATGGTCTGTATACTTGGTACCAGAAAAATCTCCTGAGGGTAGTGAGCTAACAAAAAGGAATGGATTTTCAAATCAGTCTCATAAGAATCTTAGATCTTACCTGACATTGAAGCTTTACTAAATAATGTCAAAAAAGCTTAAAGTAGAGAGAAGGGTCTAGTACACCAAAGGTAGCTCATCAAAAACTATTTTTTCACATTAAGCATATATTAATATTTCTGGACAAGAATACTAGAATATTAGATCATATCTGTATATGAGGACCTTGAGATCACTTCATGCAGTGGAAACATTTAAATTATGAAAGAGCTCCATTTAACAATTCCAATTCTTTTATAGTCTATATCACATTTTCCAAGAAGCTGAGCCTTATAGATCCTGTTAGCCAAGACATCCTGTGAAGTGTATTTCAGAGATAAATTATCTTCCTCCCAGTAAATATCAATAGTCTATTTAACCAGAAGTCCAGTTAACAAGGACACTTAACAGGGTCACCTGCCAACATTCCTGTCCTCAGGAGCACTCAACCCCCTAAAAGGAGTAAACGGATTACAAGCTAGTTGTTTTAATACCTTTCTTCCAGTGATTTGATGTAATGTCCTTTTTTTCTGTTTTTCTAAAATATTAAGATTGAATGGATAATTGGAGGAAAAATTAGTGTAATGGATGTGGGAAGAAAATACTGATCATTATATCATGAAGTTACAACCGTTCATTTGCCTGGTTTCAGCTCTGACCTTTGTCCATAAAAATAGCAGACTTTATTTCTCAAGATTCATTCATCTGAAGACATAATGTAATAGCCTATTTGCTTAGATAATTGATATTATTCGTGGTATCCGAGGCAGAATTGAGATTTTTATTAAATCTCTGAAAATTAGAAAACAGTGTAGGTAGCTTATATGTATAATGTTAAAAATGTTTATATTATATATGTTATTTATATTTTATATATTCATGTAACACCCATACTCACATACACATACCTGTATAGGTATCCTTATTCTTAATACACTAAATCAAAGTACTAGATCTATATACTGCTTATCTAAACTTAAACTCATATTATTCTCCCTGATTTTCATCCCTAAGTTCATATAAAATAAGAATTATGGGATATTATTGTCCTGTGTTCTGAGTAGAAGATGTGGTGGATTACTTCCTCAGGGTCTTGTCTTCTCTGTCTCTTCTATTTCATGTCAACATTTTCTTGATGTTTTCTAATTTCTTCCAGAAAAATGTAATATCAAGAAAATAATAGAATAGCATTCCTTACATATGTATAATTTTAAATTTATAAACCACTAAAAAAACTCGAGAAACTGCTCTAAATACTCTACAATTCTGTAAATAATAAAATAATTTGGGAGAATGCTACAAACAGCATCCTAGTCTTTTCAGTTCATAGAACACCATTGACTTTGCTCTTGTCTCTGCTACCATGCTGTAGTTTCCCCTAATCAATAGCAGTTGCTTACAGAGGCTCTCTGAAGTCACAACCACCCCTGGGCAACTTGGTAGACAGCCTTTAAGAAAAAAACAAAAAACAAAAACAAAAAAAACTCATTCATTATGCCCTATCATAATTCAAATATAAGAAGAATTTAGCAAATTAGATATTTTCTAAAATGAAAATACAGTGATTTGAAAAATCTTGTCTCAATCAACTAGAAAGGAACAGTTAAGAAATTAAACAGGATCTTGTATTGAAGGTAGTCTTGATCTTGATCATGTGAGCAGAAGTACCTCTCTTTTTCCTTCAATATTTGGCTTTTTTGATCTGAATTATATAAATGACAGCCTCACTTCCTTACCCAGACTATATGTGTTAGAGCTTTTTAAAAAAGAAACGAACAATAAAAACAAACAAAATTCCTCTTATGCTCTCTGACTTGCGATAATCTCTTGAGTTTTGTTTCATGAATGAGAGTGCTAGCCAGGCATGGTAGTGTGTGCCTGTAGTCCCAGCTACTCAGGAGGCTGAGGCAGGAGGATCACTCAAACTCAGGGGTTTAAGGCTGCAAGGAGCTATGCTCACGCCAGTGCACTTCAACTTAGGTGACAGAGGAGTTCCTGTCTCTAAAAAAACAAAACAAAGAATAATAAAAAAGAAATGGCAGTGCTATTTCAGCGAAAATTTTATAAATATATATATAAAGTTCTATGTATAATTATATGTATACTAGAAAAATAAAGTGATTATTATTTTGCTTACATATATTTCATTACAGATATATTCTTATGCTAGTTGATGGTGGGAATTTATATTGATATAAATTTTGAACTTAAAATACATGTTTATAAATAAATATTTTCCATTCACATAAGATATCTAAAATATCTAAGATATCTCAAAGTCATATTTGCTGTTGTACATTCAATGGGTTCCATGCCAGCTAGCCGGGAACCAGCAGGCTGCCCCACAGCCATTCAAAGTTTACTGCAAGAAAGCTGGAGGCAACCATGGGGACTCCTGAGGGCACAATCACAGGAGGACAGGACTGTACCAAACGGGAACTAATTTTTAAGGAGAAGTTATATAACATACCTGAAATTAAAAGGCAAAAGATAAAAGAAACTATTTTTTTAAAAAATCACACTTTGTTAACTTATACAATTATAGAAACATTATTTGAAAAATACATAAGAGATACAAAATACATTTATATTAAGAAACAGTTCCTGAAAAAAGCAGAATATATAAAAATTAGATTTTATTTGTATATGTTTCAGACAAAATTCTGGAGGGGATTGGCAAAGTAACCATACTTCATATTTTTCACATTCCATATTTTCAAAATTTCTACCAATTACAATATTTTATTCATTTATTCCTTTCATTAAGAGGTTTTATTTTAAATGTGAAATGTGGCTTGGTTTCTATACCTTTGGAGACATTCAACATGGCTGGAATAGTCCCTTTAGAGAGCATAGGGCATGTTAATAACACCCAGCTGTGAGCTCCAGATGGTAGGAAGAGGTAAGAACAAAAGCCAGACAGAAAGGACTGTGTTCTCCAGAGACAGGTGGCAGTCTTAATTACAAAGATCAAGAAGTAAAGGAAAGTCTAGTCCAATTGTTCTATAGCTTCAGAATCATCTAATGACATTGTGGTTTTTTTTTCTTTATTCTTTTTCTATTTCTTCTTCTTATTTTATTTTTTTTATTTCAGCATATTATGGGAGTACAAATGTTTAGGTCACGTGTATTGCCTTTACCCCACCGGATTCAGAGCTGAGGTTGTGTTTAAATGCAGAATCCTGGGCCCCAGCTCAAGAAATTCTAATTAAGTTTATCTTGAAATCCCAGGAATGCATATTTTAACAAGTGTCCCAATTAGCTCTGATTAGGGTGATTCTCAGAGCATACTTTGAGAAACACTGAGCTGGCCCTTTCTGGGTCAGCACAGAAAGTTGTCTAATTTGAGGAACTCAGATAGAACACAGCAGTAGAGCCTCAAGTTATCGTTTTCTTGTCTAAGTATTTGATGTAATTCATATTACTTAAGTAACTGATGTTATTCATGAAATCAGCACAATTGGGACTCATTAAGTTCAGTAGAAAACAGTCTGTGTACTCTCTACATGTATATATGTAAAAATGTTATATATATACACATATATATATCCCCATATATATATAGTTTACTCCATTCTCATTACAACAAATCAAAATTTCAGGTCTGTGTACAGTCGGCTTCTGTGTCTGTGGGTTCCACATCCTCCCATCTTCTCTTTCTTCCTCTCTATTTTCAGAGTATTTCTTCTCCTGAGTTATTAAACTAAATTCTTTCCCCACTAGAATTATTGTGGTCTTTGAAGAAACATTCTACCTGTGAAAGAAATTATAGGGTACAAACCAAACTGTGACAGTTCCTGGTAGAATACTACTGCTCATCTTTGCTCTCAAATGTTATTGTTCAATAGACCCAGACTACACAAGGATGAGCCATGCCAGCATGGTGAGGTTGCTTGTTTCCCTGAGGACTAGTTATGACTGTACTTTTTGAAATATACAATCATTGCAGTGTCTTAACCTTTAATATTGATGATGCAATGGTTTGTTATGTTTTAATTTAGCTATAAGAATATCTCTGGCAATTTAGCATTTCCTATCCTGTGGTCTCCACCCAGAAGTTATCCTTTCAAGGCTGACATAAAATTGATTCTGCTAATGCTAGTGTTTTACATGCCAGTAGCTTATTCAGCTCATGGTATTTTTTTCCCCTTTGAAAATATAGCAAAGGAATAATATTTCAAAAAGAAAAGGCATTTATTAAATTAGGAGTAGAAATAAGGAAATCAAGAAAGATTGCCAAGAAAAGCTTTTACTAGTGTTGTCCATTAGGAATCTCTGCAGAAGCCCATCCTGTGAATGATGAAATGACCAGATTTGGGGAACTCTTAACAGCTTTTCAAAGAGCAAAGCTGTATCAAGCTCATTTGCCTTTTTATTTGCTATTTTCTTCCCCATTTCATTCACTTAAAAGTTTGTATTTTCTTTTCCCATGAAGGTGCTTCCATTTTGCTTTTCTAAATTAACGTACCAAATCTGCTGTCACACTATTTAATTATACCTTTTCGAGTTATAATAGGGTAAAATCTTACGATACAACTTTTCTTGCTCCTACAGTAGGTGAGCCATGATAGGGAAGTTCAAATAGATGCAGTTTAACAGAGTCAGCAAGAATACTAACATACCCCTGAGGAATATGCTTTCTAGAGTCTGACAGATGACATCCCTGCATTGATCAGCCTTAAGGGCTGGTATGCATTACTATCACTTTCTTTAATAATCTTATGTCAAGCTGCAAGCAGCTACACATCATAGGGTTTTTATCCTACATCATTAGATGTACTTAAATTTTTCCCAAGAGGCAGACTTAATTTTAACATATCAGTTTATTTAATGAAAAATATTCCCCCATTTTCCTTTATGATTTGTAATATGTCATATTAACAGATATTGAATGGAACATACTTGTATATTACTTTCAAACATGTGAATGTGCAATATAAGCTCAATTCATATTAGTAAAACAAGAATTTTCATTTACTTTTTTATTGCAAAATCACTTTTATTGGTGGGACTATTTTTGCATGCAGTAGATAAGGGTGGCCAATTTAAAAATCTTAAAATATAAACCTTCTTAAAATACAAAACTGAAAATTTTATATAAAATATAAAAGAAATAGTTCTTCCTGAAGTAAATTGAACTAACTGGATGAGGAGCTTTGTGACCTGAAGTTTACTTCATCTATCAGATGACCTTCTTTGAAGCAAAAATGGATCCTCTAGAAGTCTTATGACCTTTGTTGTAGTCATCCTGCTTTGGAAGTTTTCTGGTTTAACTCAGAGTGTAGCAGAGAATTACACAGGAAAGGAGACACCTTGCCCCTGGGGCACAACCAATTCATTCCCAGATAATTCATACCTGGAAAAGTCTGACTTGCCTGCACCAGCCGCAGCCCCCAGCGCTGATCCCAGTGTTGCAGATAAATTATCTGGAGTCGAGGTCTAGTCTATTTTTTCCAGACATACTTTTGCAGACATTTTTCCTCTTTGTATCATATATTATAAAACAAGAGTATGAATTCCATCTGGAAGGGCTGATTTTTAAATCCTAAACTGAAAAATCCTCTGTGCCAATTTGAACTATACTTTGTTCCACCTGTATACGCCAATACCCAATCTCCACACAAGACTGAGTTTTCTTCTCATACTTCCCCTCTGCTTTCTACATAGAGTTTAGGTCCATTAAAAAAAATAAATAAGTATGAAACGAACTTAAAAGGGAATAAAAAGGAGAAACTTCATAAATTAGCTGATTTTCTATAAAATTTATTTCATACCCTAGCAATGTGGTTGAGGGCTGCTGGAGAAAGGCAAACAGACAAAAAGTGAAAGTATCTTCTCTAAAAATGACAGAAGCTTTGTTGCCAACATTCAAGTTGAATAGGCCTTAATGATTTTCTTGTTTGAGACCATGACTAAAATGTTCCATGGAGTTCAGATGGGACAAAAAAAAAATGATTTAAGACATAAAAACCAGATCTCCTGAAGAATAGCTAAAGAAAATGAGATTATTTTACCTGGAGGAGAAAGACTATGGAGGAATATCATTCAAACATGGTTAGGATACTGCATGAAATGTGGATGACAGCTATTCCATTTGAACCAGGGATTCCTATTTAGTTCCATTTGAGCTAAAATTAAATTTAGTTTTAATTTATATGAGGAGAAATGTAGAATCTGTATTGAATATTCTTAACCAGACCACAACAAAGAGAAATGAAAGCTAGACAACCTATAGTAGTTATCAAGAACTGACCAAAAGTTTTCTTTGCTTAATGCTGCCTGTAGATGAGAATGGGTATGACTATGTTCAGTACTTACCGTGTGTCAGACCCTTTGAATCAGTCAGCCTTCTAGGAAAGTATTATGACCACTGTGTAGTCTCAGTGCTTTTGATTTCCTCTTAATGTGACTCAGAGTATGGTGGAGAAGTACAAAGTAAGAGAAACCTTCCCCTGCAACACAACCAATTCAAGCAATTCATTTACATATAATGCATACCTAGAAAACTGACCTGGTGGCACCAGTAACCCCTATGATGATTTTTCAGTGTTGCACATAAATTATCAGGAGTCAAGATCTAGACTGTCAGGTTCACCAGTGTAATGGTCACAGAAGTGCAAGTGATGAACAGAAGCCCAGAAAAGTGACTTGACCAGACTCACATGGCCAGTAAATGACAAACTTAGATGAGAAGTTAAATCTATTAAAGCCAAAGTTTATATTCTTTCTGTTATTTCACACTGTATACCTAGGTGAAGTTTAACGTTCCTTTGCAAACTTTAGATCCCATTAATACATGTTACTACTGATAGAGATGAATGTTTTACTTTTGTTTTATGTGCTAAGTGGAATTCAAAGGTTAGTAATGAAACAATGAAATGTTTTCTCATTTCCCCTTTTAAAATCACAAAATCCTTTGTATGACTAAATATAAATTAATGATTAAAAATTCATAGAGAACTCATAATTCAAGGTTTTATGTATATAATTATTCTTATCAGAAGTTCTTAAAGTATTTTATAGAGTTTTAAAGGGCATAAAAGAGAAAAATACGAGAATAACATATTTCCTTTGCAAAGCTTAATGTATTTTGAGGTATGATAGACCCCAATGAAGAAAATATCCACTAACTTATTATAATATTAATAACTAAATCCATGAGAAAGAGACATAAAGCAATATAGTATACTATTTCCATAACTTTTTGCCAGACATGTCCTGCTTTGATGAACAATAGCCTTGAACTCCTCACAGAGAATCCCCATCTCTAAATCAGAATGTATTTGTGTTCATCTCTGCTTATATAGCTACATATATCATTTCAGTCCAAAGAGAATTTTCTTATTGCAAATTTAAGGTGATTAAGATGGTTTTTAATGGAAGTAATTTTGCAGTTCTAATTACAGTGTTTATTATCATTAAGAATTTAATATGAATATATGACTATTAGCAGTATTCTATTGGGAAAGCTGAAAATAATTTGTCCTAATCTGGAGATTTGTTAAGATCCATAATATGCATACACTAATCCTTTTTGCCCTAACAACACCACTGTATGAAATATCTCTATGGATTTAAAAATGTTAACATGGTAATCACAGCAGCAAAGTGACAGAGAATATTAGGGATATCTAAATCATACAGACATTGAGCAGAATTTGCCCCCATTAAATCACAGTAGCATAAAATTAGATATGTAAAATCAATTGATAACATTTATTTTTCAACTAGGGTTTATATGTTTTAAAAGTGCCAGGAAAAACTCTCAAATTTCCTCTTCCCATAGTAAACTGTATTTGAGATCCTATGAGAATTTCCAGCTACATATTGATGATTTCCATTTTGGATGGATAATTTAGGTATCAAACTTTAAAAATACAAATCCTATAAAGTAACCCTACTGAATGAGCAAGGTTTCATTATCAATTAGTCCACCCTGCATTACTAAATGGATTACTTTTCTTAATTAACTTGGCACTTCTCAGTATATAAAGAAGAAAACAATAATGATTTTTTAAAAATATTTCCAATTTTCAAGACTTTATTCCACTTCTTCAATTTTAACCTGCCAAAAATGAAACAAATGCTTATGGAAAAAGTAATTACTTTTCTCCTTCTTTAACTTCTTCTTAATTAACTTTTAATCTATGCTGTTAAACAGGGAGCATTTCTTAATACTAAATGTGTCTAAAATGTAAGAGACAGAGATTTAAATGATTTAGATAAACATCTGCCTAGCACAGAGGCATAAAAATTACAAAATTAGGATATGAGTGGCTGAGTGCCAACAGTAGCTGCCAGCAAAAGCAAGATATTGCCTTCATTTTTTAAATCTTTTGCTTACAAACAAATCAACTTAATAAATGCCTTCTAACCATACACCCGTATATTGGAGCATGTTTCTTGGTTTATCCTACATAAAATTCTAAAAAGTTTTGAATGAGAAATTGCAGGAAAACAACCATGTAATCATTTATGAAAGACATGTTTTAATAGAGAAAAGTCAATAAATTGGAAAATTTCAGTATGAAATGAAGCACTGTTGTTTTGTTTAGTTGGAGTGGATTCTGTCAACAGTAATTTAAAATAATCAATCCAATGATATGATCCCTGGTTAGTGTTCAGATAATTACTATACTTATGTTTAGTAATTTTCAGCTATTAAATGGAGTATAGAGTGGCAAGTAAAGACATGACACTTTGACCTTTAATACCACCCTTACTATATGTGTGTAATTTGTCTTTTAATAACTGAAATAACATGACAATAAACTCCTTACATGCAAACTAGATATAATCCTGCATTCTTTATGAATGCCCAGGGAATCAAACTGTCTTGAATTTTTTTTGCACAAGATACAGTAGAAACACAAACACAGGATGGGGTGGGGTGGGGTGGACAGAGAGAGAGAGAGAGAGAGAGAGAGAGCAAGCGTTTACAAGTATACTTTGAAGGCATTGCAGATTCCATTCCAGACCACCACAATAGAGTGAATATAGTGATAAAGCAAATCACATGAATTTTTTGATTTCCCAGCACATATAAAAGTTATATTTACGTTATACTGTAGTCTATTAAGTGTGCAATAGGATTATATCTAAAAAATGTACATACCTGACTTAATTAAAAAATACCTTATTGCTAAAAATTGCTAACAATTGTCTGAACTTTTAGCAATCTATAATCTTTTTGCTGGTGGAAGGTCTGGCCTCCATGTTGATGGCTGCTGACTGATCAGGGTGGTGGTTGCTGAAAATTAGAATGGCTGTGGAAATTTTAAAAAATAAGACAAAAAGGACATTTGCCACATTGATCAACTCTTCCTTTCATGAAAAAGTTCCTCATAGTATGTGATGCAGTTTGAGAACATTTTACATGCCGAACTTCTTTCAAAATTGGAGTCAATCTTCTCAAACACTGCCACTGCTTTTTATCCACTAAGTTTATGTAATATTCTAAATCCTTGGTTGTCATTTCAACACCATCACAGCATCTTCACCAAGAGTAGAATCCATCTCAAGAAACCACTTTCTTTTCTCATCCATAAGAAGCAACTCCTTATCCATTAAAGTTTTGTCATAAGAGTATATTCAGTCACATCTTCAGGCTTCAGTTCTAGTTCTAGATCTCTTTCTATTTTTACCACATCTGCAGTTACTTCCTCCACTGAAAACTTAAGCTTCTCAAAGTCATCCATGAGGGTTGGAATCAACTTCTTCCAAACTCCTGTTCATGTTGATAGTTTGACCTTCTCTCATGAATTATGAATGTTCTTAATGGCATCTAGAATGGTGAATCATTTCCAAAAGGGTTCCCATTTGCTTTGCCCAATTCCATCAGAGGAATCACTATCTATGGCAGCTATACCTTATGAAATGTTTTCTTAAATAATAAGACTTGAAATTCAAATTTCTCCTTGATCCATTGGCTTCAGAAGGGGTGTTAGGTTAGGAGACATGAAAACAACATTAATCCCCTTGTACATTCCATCATAGCTCTTGGGTGACCAGAGCTGTATTGGGTATATTGTCACTGAGGAGTAATATTATGAAAGGAATCTTTTTTTCTGAGCAGTGGATTTCAACAGTGGGCTTAAAATATTTAATAAATTATGCTGTAAACAGCTGTAGATTCTATATTGGCACCTGCTGCCTCACCTTATGTTTTTATGTCATGAAGATGGCTTCTTTCCTTAAAACTCATGAACTAACCTCTGATGGCTTCAAACTTTTCTTCTGCAGCTTCCTCTTCTCTCTGAACCTTCATAAAATTAAAGAGTTATGAGTTTGCCCTGGATTAGGCTTTGGCTTAAGGGAATGTTGTAGCTGTTTTGATTTTCTATCCAGGCTACCAAAACTTTCTCCCTATCAGCAATAAGGCTGTTTCTCTTATCATTCATGTATTCACTGGAGTAGCAAATTTAATTTCCTTCAGGAACTTTTTGTTTACATTCGCAACTTGGCTGTTTGGCCCAAGAGGCTTAGCTTTTGCCCTATCTTGGCTTTTGACATGCCTTCCTCACTAAGCTTAATGATTTCTAGCTTTTGATTTAAAGTGATAGATGTGTGACTCTTCCTCTCACTTGAATACTTAGAGGCCATTGTAGGATTATTAAGTGAGCTCATTTCAATATTGTTGTTTCCCAGGGAATAGGGAGGCCTAAAGAGGAGGAAGAGGTATGAGGGAATGATTGGTTAGTGGAGTATTCAGTGGAGTCAGTAAACACACACATTTATTGATTAAGTTCACTGCCTTATTTGGGTGCAGTTCACGATGCCTCCAAACAATTACAATAGTTACATCAAAGGTCACTGATGACAGAATACTATAACATATAATAATAATGAAAAATTTGAAATATTGCAAGAATTATCAAAATGTAACATAGAGACACAAAGTATAATAACACATCAGCACGTGCTGATGGCAAAATGATGTCAATAGACTTTTTGACACAGGTTTGCCACTAACCTTTAATTTATATAAAACATACTATCTAGAAAGTACAACAAAGCAAAGTGAAATAAAACAGAGTATGCTTGTATTTCCTTTCCCTCACCAAACGCTGTTGAGGTAAAGGAAGAAAAACAAAAAGAACATATTCATGAAAATACTGCACTGGGAAAAGTAGATGATGATCTCACAGTCCAGAGATTTCCATGAAGTTCTGAAATGCAAAAGGTAGATAGTTCCTATTAAATGTATAACCCCAGTTAAGGGAACCCCAGGAGACTGCTATAGTGATGTTGTGAGATTAATGAGTTCCTGGCTTGTTAGTAAGATTTGGGGATCACAGTCCTTTTCTCTCAGTAGTTTATGTGTTCTACCACCTTCTTGCTTCTAGTAGCATATGCAAAAGCTTATCAGTCAGTATAATTTTCTTACCTTTCAAAATATCTTGCTCTTTATGTTGACTTATTCTTGGAATATCATCAAGATTTTTTTTAAATATCTCTCAACTTGGGACTTCTGAATGGTCTTTTTTTAGTTTATTGATTAATCTATTTAATTATTATTTTACCTTGATTAGTTCTTTTTCTTCTTCTGAAACACCATTGGCATATTAGATCTCTGGGATTTGTCCTCCAATTCTTTTATCTTTTCCTTATGATTCCCATATTCTTGTGTTTTTTCCCTATGTTCTAAGTTGTTTCTTCCACTTGAAAATATCACTACAAATATGGATTTGAGCCATTTCTGGCTTTTCCTTTTTTAGTACCACTATTTTATTTTATAATTCATGAATCCTGATTATTCTAGAAGATTTACTAACTATATTCCTTTAATGATCCTCATTCATTTTATGTTAATGCTTTCTTTGACTCCAGTTCTGCTTCATTGGGAAATATCACTTATAGAATTTTGGTTCACTCACCATTCCTCAGGTTACTAATACTCTTTAAATGATTGTTTTCTTTACCATATTTTCATTATATGTGCCCTTTTCCTTCATACACATGAGGATATTATGTGTTTTGAGCCATGGAAAACTTTCAGTGGCGGGGATGGATAAAATAGAAGACACAATCATTTTTGCTCTTGTGGTCAGGTTGCATTATCTGTCAAATGTGTTATTCTCTTTTGATGCATGGGGGTACCGCATCCCTAGTCCTTGTTTTTCCTGGGTATAAGTAAGAGCCCTCCATTAATTATAGGAAATTTAAGACAATGCAGCCCACTAACACAGGTATGTGCAGGATGACTGGATTTCCTCTGAGTCTAAGAGAGTAATTGAGATCAAGAAAATCTTTGAAAGATCACAAAAAAACAGTGTATTCCCTCATTAGGGGGATTTGTAGGCTTCCTTCAAGTGATTCTCCTTAGGGAGAATTTTTTTCCCTATTCCATCCCCAGAATATTAGATTTATCCTCCAGCTCTGTCAGGTTCTTTCAGCTTGCATGCTTTAGGTTCTCATTTACTCCAAAGAGAGGAGAAGGAGCCAAGGATGAGAACTTAAATTCCCAAAGGTTCTTTAGTTTTGAAAAGAAGGACACAAAAATATTGTTTACTATGAACAATGTGAGTTATTTACCTCTAAAACCCAGGAGAATAAATTATAAAGCTGTTTGAGAATAAGAAGCTGAATGTGGTGGCATGAGCCTGTAGTTCCAGCTGCTCAGGAGACTGTACCTTACAGTGCTCAAAATTGTTACAAAATAAATTAAGCAAAGATAACTACAAGGCACAAGAGATATGCCTCAACACTTCCTTGAGACAACTGGCTTATGCCAGCCCCAACTGCTTTAACTATCTTATAGTATTCTTTAGCTAATTGTAATACTAAAATCTCCACCTAATAGAAAATTATAATATTATTAACAGCATAGATTGTATGAAGGCACATGATAATTGTACTGTGCGTGCTTAATCTATTTTACATGTGAACATGCAGTGACACAACACAAGAGCTCTATGTCATTCACTGGAAAGGGATTTAAGGTGACACAATGGGGTGGTGGTGTGGATTTTACTCTCCAGAGAGATCTTGTGCCACCCAGCAGTGAGTGCCCTGTGTAAGTAACCTCTAATGAATTCATTTAACTCACCAAGCTGGACTTGTCTGAGCTATTCTTTGGTCTCTGGGCACCATCTCAGTTCAGAGGGCAGTTTTTCTATACCATTCTGGGATTTTCCCAAAACAGGAAGATTGCTTGAATCTAAGAGTTTTGAGTCCAGCCTGGGCAACATAGTGAAGTAAGCCCCCATCTCTAAAAAATAATAATCATCATAAGAGATTCAGTAAGATGATGGGTTACTAAATGTCCAAATATTATACAGAAAACAAAGGATCATTTATAATAACAATGGAGCTACAAAACTCTTGAAATGGAATCAGGAAGCAATATATAATATTTATAATAATTTAATATAAACCCTCTTGAGAAACAAAAAAGACTTGTAAAGGGAAAGATCTTCTTTGTGCTATATTTAAAATTGTAAAGAGGTCAAATCTCTCAAAAATATCTTTAGGAAATCAGAACAAATGTTCAAAATTCCAATAAGATTGCTTTTCTTGGGAGTGGGGGTAGGACAGGGTTGGAATGACACGATACAAAATGAATCTCAAGTATCTAACATATGTAAAAAGTCAGAAACTTCTATACAAAATTAAAATATATCATAAAATTACAATTAAAATGTGGTACAAATGAAGAAATATGTGACAGAAACAGTGCTGTTGAAGACACTGAACACCAGGCAGGGAAGAGCCATGATACCTGAGTGATCGGAACAATTTAGGAGAACCACATGAGGAATCCTCAGCTTAAACCTTGTGAGAGTTTTCAGCAATTGGCATATGGCAGACTCCCTGAATTGAGGAGGAAGAGTTGAAAGGTTCCTAAAATTTGTAGGATAGAGTTTTGGAAAGGTGACTGCTGCACAGAGAAGCTTGAAGACTTTAAAGGGGCCTCTTCATGCATTTAGCAGAGTACTCATCAACACACGTGTATGAGGTAAGTACCTAAGGCTGGGAAAAGAACCATAAGAAAGGATTAGAGGAAACAATATCTAAAGTTCATGTGGTGCTGGAAATAGTGCTTATTCTAACCAGACATATTGTAAAAACTCAATTCAGTTGGATTGAGTACTCATAAAAGTCTTACTATTTTAATTAGTATATTAATAAGGGTTCTCTAGAGAAACATAACCAGTAATATGTGTGTGTGTGTGTATACAAATATGTTCTAAGAAATTGGGCTGGCAAGTCCAAAATCTTCAGGGCAGTCCAGCAGTCTGGAGACCCGGGGAATAGTTGAGAGTGCATCTCAAGTCTGAAGGAAGTCTAGAGACAGAATTTCCTCTTCTATGGGGGACCTCAGTCTTTTTCTTTTAATACCTTCAGTTGATTGGATGAGGCCCACCCATATTATGAAGGGTGATATATGTTTTACCTGCAGTCTACTGATTTAAATGTTAATCCTACATAAAACATAACCTTCACAAAAACATCTAGACTGATATTTGACCAAGAACCCGACACCACAGTCTAATCAAGTTGACACATAAAATTCACCACCACACTCGGTATTTTCTGGTACTCAGGAATTGCGTCAGTAGTGGGGAATAAGCAGTTCTGAGTTGAGAACTGATCTGAATCCATTTAACAAACAAACTATGAAAGCAAGACCCAAAAGGATGAAGCTTTTATAAGTGACTTCACTGCATCCCAGAAAAAAAGTACAAGGGATTAGTGGGAATTAAAAAAAAAAAATCCAGCACTCAACAAGATAATTTCCAGTGTTTGTTATCTAATCAAAAATTATGTCATTCAAAGGAGCCAAAAAAAAAAAAAACATAAATAATAATGGGAAAAAGCACATACACACACCGTGTGTAGAATTCAGAGGAAGGAATTATGCGCTGACATATCCAAATGTCTCCTCAGCATTTCCATTTCAATATTTAATAGGCATCTCAAACTTGACATTGAAAACCAAGCTCCTGGTCTTCTCTACCACATTTCCCAACCTGCCCGTTTTAATTAATGGCAACACCATCCTTTTAGGTAATCAGACCAAAAACCTTGAAGTTATTTTTTTACTACTCTCTTCCTCTTCAATTCCACATCCAATTCATCACAAAATCTTGTTTGCACCACCTCTCCTATTGTAATAGCCTCCTTACTGTCCTTTTTGTTTTAATCTCTGCTCCCTTATAGTTCTTTCTCAACATGGCAGCCGTAGTGATTCTTGCAACATGTGACTTTGATCAGTCACTTCCATGTCCAGTCTTACTAAAGGCTCTTCATTCCATTCAAATAGAAGCTAGTGTCTTTCCAATGATCTTCCCCTACCCTTCCCCTCTGACAGCATCTTCTAACATTTTTCTAGCTCATCATTGTCCAATAGATATGTGAGTCACATACGCAATTTAAAAGTTTTTATTAAGTAGTAGCACATTATATTAATAAGTAAAATTTATTTAATAACGTAAATTTAACCCAACATATCATAAACATCATATCAACACGTAACCAATATAAAAATTCAACGTACAATCAATACAAAAATATTTTTAGTATTTTTTCGTACACAGCTCTCCAAATCAGGAGCTCATCTTACACTTGCAGCACATCTCAAATTGGATTAGCTCGGTAGCCGCATGTGATTAGTGAGTATCAGTGGGACAGCACAGTGCCAGCTCATTCCTTTCCAGTCACACTGGTTTCCTTCATATTCCTGGAACATGCCCATCACACTCTTGCCTCACAACCTGTCTTAGTCTATTTGTGCTGCCATAACAAAATACTATAGACTAGGTAATTTATTTAAAAAATAGAAATTTTATTTCTT
This sequence comes from Lepilemur ruficaudatus, assembly GCA_963574885.1. NCBI lineage: Eukaryota > Metazoa > Chordata > Mammalia > Primates > Lepilemuridae > Lepilemur > Lepilemur ruficaudatus. The sequence continues at coordinate 29,996 of CAUYRT010010571.1, forward strand.
ATGGTTCTAGAAACTAGAAGGTTAGTGAGGGCCGCTCTCTCTGCTTCTAAGATGGTGCCTTGTTGCTACATTTTTTGGAGGGGAGAAGCAGTGTCCTCCCACGGCAGAAGGACAGAAGGGCAAAAGATGCAATTTCTAGTCTCTCCACCTTTTGTATCAGGTCACTGATTCCATTCATAAAGGCTCCACCATAATGACTTAATCACCTCCCCAAATCTCTACCTCTTAATACTATCATATTTGTGACTAACTTTGAACACATGAATTTGGGGGTTACATTCAGACCACAATACAGACTTTGCATCAGCTGTTTCCTTTCCCTGGAACTGCTTCCCCCATATACACGCATAGCCTGTTTCCTCACCTCCTTTAGTCTTTTTTCAAATGTCACCATCTCAGGGAGGTCATGCCAGATTATTTAATGTACCCTCTATGTCCCCCAACCCTTGCATTTTCTATTCCTTTTACCCTACTCTAGTTTTAATATTTATTACCCTTTAAAAATATATAAATTACTTATCTATCATGTTTATTATCTATCTCTCCCCTCAGTAGAAGCTCTCCTATGAGGGCAAAGAATTTTGATTATTTTGTTCATTTATGTATCCCCAGCTTCTCAAATAATGCCTAGTCTATAGCAGTTCAGTAAATACTTGTTAAATGAATGAAAAGAATAAATGCAATTTGATACTTTGCAATCATTTAACAATGTAGAGTCATGTGAATTCACTTTGGAAGAACTGTCTGGTGGATGGGCATGCTTGTAGCTCTGGCTTGGGCTATGCAAAGGCAATATATGTAACCAAAATGTTTATATACCCATAATATTCTTAAATTTAAATAAATAAATAATAAAAATAAATAAATGAGAAAAGTATTTTGGTAAAGGAAGAACATGTTGAATAACTGTAAATGTACATCCTTTTACTGTTTCAAAATATATGTCTTTGGATATGAGTGTAGCTGTGTTTAAGATGGCATATTATATCTATAGAGAAAGAATACATATCTATTGCTATGACTAATTGCATTTATCTAGAGAGGAATTGGTGGACAGAGAAAGACCCTTTCATAGTTTTTTATTATACTTCTATGTATTGTTTGAGCCTTTGAAAATAATAAACATGATATTTGTGATAGTATTAAAATATCTATAAGTTTAAAAATTGGAAATGCCAAAAAATTATGAACATGAGCATTTCTTGTTCTGAACATTTGTTCATTTAAGGTGCTAAAATCTATTTCTTAGATGTCACCTTTGCATAACCCTATAGGTATTTCCCCAGAAATATTCTGAGACCTCTACATTGTACATGTATTATTTTGACATTTTTAAATTGTATATATAGGACCATGTGTGTTTCATATTTTAATTCCTAGAAGTGATTTTATAAACTGTTCCTCAGTTCATAGCCTTTGCAATTAAATTGTAAGTTAACCTACTAACTGAATTACAGGAATCAGATGTAAACAAATGAAAAGATTTCAGCTGCCCATTTGATATACTGATCTGAATTAGTTTTAATGGTTCCCGTGGCAGTTTTCTAGCCTGTAACTGCTATTAAACAGAATTCTGTAAATTCACTGTTGATGTTTAAATACTCTGTGTGGTAATACAACTGATTTGTGTTTTATACAAGTAATAACTATGGATTGAATTAAAAAAATATATAACCTAAAGAAAAAAGGAACTATTTAATGCAGTTTTTAGTACTTTGGAAGATTCGCATGTTTTTATTTAATTTTTCTCCTGAAAAATCAAAATGTTAGTTATAATAGTACCTAGTATTGCTCCTCTATTAAGAGCTTTAAATATTTTATTTCATGTGAGTCTTACACTAAACCTATAAAGTTGATACCAATGTTATTCCTGTTTTTACAGACGAGAAAGTTGAGGTTTAAAGAAATGGACATAAATTGCCCAGGTCCACATTGCTAGTAAGATTAGAATTAGCACTTAAATATTATATTTAGTTTCACATTAAAGCCATGTTTTTTAGCACTATGTCACTAATATATTTATACTAGTGAAACCAAAGACTTATAATTATCTTTAAAAATAAATAGTTTTAAAATTACAAAGAGATGTGGACCTAAAATGTATTATAAATCTGTTATATGAAACTCTGTAATATGTAGTGTTATATCACAACACTTAAAACAATGACTACAACTTAGTAGGTACACAGTAAATAACTTTGAATTAATGAAATCAGGATTTTGTCTACTTGCACATTCTAAATCTTTACAGTGAAGGAAAAAATACCTTATAAACGGGAAATAGCAGAAGCAAATGGCACAGGAACTGTTAGTATTTGAGAATAGAACAGTCAAATAAAAGGGATTAAAATAATTTGACTGGAATCAGAGATGATAGATAGAAAGTTATAACACATCAGGATATTTCATAGTATGCCTACTTGATATATTTTAAAAAATAAGAAATTACCTGAGTTTATATAACAGACAGGGAAATGTTTATTTCCTCTATTAATTTTATGCATCTTGAAATATATGAAGGCCTAGTTAAAATATGAAACCCTCTCTGAAAGCCAGATATAATGAGTCCCCCTCTTTTCTCCATTAACATAGGAGACTTTGCTTAGTCTTTGAAATATTACTCTGGCCTAGTCAAGCAAACTAATGAACTTCAATTTCTCTTTGACCAGCTCCTCTCCCCAAACCTTGTCAACCACAAAATATTGTGTGACACGTTGGATTCTGTGTATATAACGATTCTCAAAGGCACTTCACCTTTTCATTCTTCTGCAGCTTCACTAGTACAGATCATCATCTGTTGCTAGAACTAACGAAATCACATTGAAATTATGCTGCTTGAGTCCACCTTACTGATTCCTCCTTCCCACTATCAACAAATTTATCTTCCCAGAACATGTATCTGCTGTTAAACCTTAATTCCATGTCACTTCTTAAATGAACGCCTAAAGCTTCCTCATGAAATTAAAGCAGTTTGCCTCAGCTCCCTTTCCTGCCTCACCTTCCAATGACAGTCATAAAAAGCACCTTTTAGGCTGCCCCAAATCGCCAAGCACCCTCTCACACTGAACCCTGTTTCTAAAGTGTTGTGGCCCTTCCTTTGTTATCAGTCACCCTCCTCAAGCCTCAAGGCTCAGAAAAAGTGCCATCTCCTTCAGGAGGCTTTTTCTAGGCTCTCCTAATTCACTTCTAATTTAGAATTAAGAATTTCCATCAAACTTTATTTGTACCTCTATTTATTGCATAGTTCCTTTCTTATATTTATTATAGTGTCATTATTCTTTCCTTATTTGTATCAACCTCTTTATGGACAAGTACTCATTTAAGTTTTTCTCTTCCAGGGACTAGAATAGGGCAGTATTTACAGCCCCCCTCCTCCAAATTCAATACAATATTTACTGAAAAAATATCAAACTCAAAAATATGTTTAAATATACACTGTAAGGATAGCACAGGGATGAAAACATCTGTATTATAGAAATGGAGGTTGGTAACACTTGTATTGATAACTGGATAAATTTAGGTGGATGTCTTATTGGGAAAGGGAAATAGAAGAGCAGAAAGGAAAATAAATCAAAATTATTCTTTGATTTCAAGTTTTCAGGGAAAAATTATTTTCAGGTACTAAGTTTGTCTGCATTGGGAAGGAATGATTTTGTAATTTCCAGAACTGTCATCCTTTGTTACACCGTTGTCTTTCACCCACTATGCTGTCTGGGGATTTTCAGGAGATTGCACACCAGGCGCACTGGACACAATGGCACTGAAGTCTCGCAGTGCAGGAAGGCTCAGTAATCAATTCCCCCACTTTCCAGGTGGTGCTACTTGGCTCCATTCACATTAACTTTTCAGCGTTCTGTGTACAGAAAGCCTCCAGACAGTGCACAGGGAGGGAGAGTAATACGACCTCTGATTACAAATCAATCACTTTTATTGCTGCCAGAGCCAGTAGCACAACACAGCTGATAGACAAAGCAATGGTTTTGTTCAATAATTGAGCTGTTTCTTAGGGGGGTGGGAACAAAGCCTTTTCAATATTCCACTCTTCTTAGAAAATATGTATATTGTTTCAAACGTTGGGTGGCACACAATACATGTAGGTTTTAGCAGTGGTCCCTATTATGAACATTGACTGTTATAGGCAGCTTTGATTAGATTTGTGGGGGGTGGGGTGGGTAGCAGCTCTATTGCATATATACAGCCAAAATATCTGGCACACCTGTCCACGTGAGGAACAGAAGGTAGACATTTCCTAAATTAGGGATGATTCAGAAAAGGTATTATTGTTGAGTAAATTTATAAAATGCACTCAAAACCTGGGTAAAAATAAGAAAAAGGATTTTTAAGCACATAGGTGTGTGTGTATTTCTTTCTGAAAAAATACACTAAAATTATAAAAATGCTTTCATAATGATATACAGTAAAATAAGGTGGATTTGAATACATCAGGGTCCTCTTCAAGATGGTCCTAGCCAGGATTTGTTGAAATAACCTTTTATGCTATCACCTGTAAATAAATGCAATTGTAGTGTTTTACTGTTGTTGTTTGCTTTTTGGGTCCCTACTGTCTCCCTCATTCTCTCACACTATTACAACAAATATAAAACCCACATTAGCCGTAAGTGTGGCAAAGAGACATAAAACATTATTCAGTGATTAGAGAGACAGTATTTACTTGAAGAAGAGGATAGAAAACTATAACAAATAATGTGCTCCTTTCTAAATAGAATTCAAATGAGAGCTTAACCCTCATTTTCTTTTTTTTTTTTTTTCTGGAAAGTCATGAGAAAACATTGAATTTGTACAGAAGCCATGCATATAACAGAAAATGTCCTACAAAGATGGAACATGGAATTTATCCCCACAAACATCGTTGGCTCCTATGACATTAAAGCTAGTCACTTAATTTCTGGTGTCTTCCAGTCATACTCATAAAAATGAAAACAATGACACAGATTCCTAAAAAGAAAGCCTAAAAATATTAGGATGATAAATAACATGTGACTTTATTTTAGTTGCTCAATATGCCATTTTTGTGATTATTTTCCTGAAAAGATCCACTCCTGAAAGGAAATTACATAAAATAAACACTAGTGGCACTGCACTATTAGATATTTTCACACAAACCATTATACTGAACTCAAAAAAAAGCCTATTTTAACTGGACACAAAGCCTTAATTTGTTCTAATAAAACACTCATTTGCCCAAGTTCTACCGGTAACCATGGTTTCCGCATAGTACTCTTGGAAGTGGTCATAGTTTTTATTTCCTGATAAGGCTCACTGTGGGACAAGGTCTGACTCAGAGCTTTTCCTAAAAATACAAAAGGGATAAATAAAAATGTAAAAGAAAAATTACTAAACTGTCCCTTGATAACTAAATGGTTGATCATAAATTGGAGTGTCTATGCAAATGAAGTAAATAATTAAAAACTCCAAGAACAGCATTGACTAGGTGGTTGATGACTGGCAATTATAAAAGCTGAATTTTTAATATGCATACATCTAAGGAGCCAGTAAAAATTAGCTCCCAGACTAATGGACTTGCCTTTCTTCCGAAGCAGAATTTTAATGAGAGCATTATTTATAACAGAGAGCCCAAGAACCAGGGTATTCTTGCTTAGTCTCATTTTTTTTTTTATTCCCTGACACCTTATCCATTAAACTATGAACTTCTTTACAGAAGAATAATACTTTATGTGCTGGGAAGTAAAGGTCAAAATGACCTCGGAAATTAGTCACACTATTAATATATATATACTCTAAAGATATAGCACTTAGGACAAAAGAAATTGTAAAGCCTGTGTTTCTAAATACCTATGTTGTATATGCTTCTTTTGTATATTCCACATGATCAAATTATATTTTATGTAGTTTAGCTTTTGATGCTACATAAATTGTTACTTTTCCAAAAATATGTGATTATTTCCTATGTGAGATAAAATATAAAATCCTTGAGGATATTTAAACCTTTTTGTACATGTATAATGCTTAAGAATGGTTTTAGTCATTCTAGTATATGTATACTGTTTAGCTGCTAATTTCTTTAAGAACACTGAAAGGCTTTCATTTTTCCTTTGGCACAGCATTTTCTTATTGGCAATCTATGTCATAAGCATCACAGAGTCCTCTGTTGCTGTTGCTCTTCTTAAGGTTAGATTGCTACTTTCCTTTTTGAGATTTCAGCCAGAGCTATCTCTGGTTTTGCTTCCATGACTCCTCCCCCCACAGTTGTGACTAAGCAAGGACTGTTTGGCAGACAGCATCTAAGGAGCTTTAATCAGCTGGGTGACGTCCCCATAAACTATGAGTCAGGCAAAGGCCTGGTCCAAGGATGAGTCAGAGAGTGGTTTACTTAGAGCTGCTTTAAACAGAAATTCACCAGTTCCCTTCCAACTCCATCCCTTCACTCTCACCCTACTGCTGAACTAAAATCATATGACTAAGGAACAGGAGTGGGGCAAACGTTTTCAGGAGGAACATGATTTGTCCAAGCTTGACCCCTTCTGTCATATTTTTTTTTAAGCTCTCAGCATTTTATAAACTTCTGCATCCACTCATAAACACTGAAGAATTTAGACTTTCTAAGAAATCACAGGTTTTATTAAAAATCGCAGGACTCAGGTCCCTCTTCGATGTCCAGTATCGGATAGACAACAGGCAAATACCCAGAATAACTAGATTCTTTATGTTAACCAGGGCAAAGCGAGTATCTTCTCACTAGGAGTCTTTGTTTAATAAGCTGGAGATTGTGATGTTGCTTAATAACATTGAATTATGAGTACAGTTAAGTTCTTTTAATATATGTTTTGGCAATTTTGTGTTTCTTCTCTTTTTTAATTGCCTGTTTTTGTCCTTTTCATGTTTTACCGTTAGGGACCTTTTTTTTTTTCTGATTGGTTTGAAAGAACTCCTTATACATTACAACCATTAGTTCTTTCCTTGCTGCAAATCTTTTTTACGGTTTATCATTTGCCTTTTAATGTTTATATTTTAAAGCATAGATGTATTTACTCTTCTGTGTGATCAAATATACCTATATTTTCTTTTATCTTTTCTTTTTTATTTTTATGTTTAGAAAAGCTGTCCCTACTCTTATATATAAGATATTTACTTATATTTTCCTATAATTATGGTTTGATTTTAAAAACAAATGTAATTCATTTTGGTATATAATGTAGGGCAGGTCTGTATCATTTTCCAAATACTCAACCAATTGTTCAAAGGTTGTTTATCAAATGACGTTCTTTCTCCACTGCTGTGAATTATGTAATTTATAGCATAGTAAACAATTATATGTACAAGCAAGTTTTCCTAGTCTGTTCTAGCCATTTATTTACTTTCTTCCAATATTAGAAATATTTTATTTCCAGAATACTGTAACATCTTCTAAGATATTAAGTATTCAGTTTTTAAAATTATATTTTTAGTATCAATTCAGCTGATCATATAGTTTCTATATTTTGATATATCACTATAATGATGTAAATAATTCTATAATTATATTAGTAGTGTTTCTAACATATAACTATCCTTGCTTTTCTAGAATAAATACTACTTTGTTATGATTTTGTTGTGCTAATGTGTTGCTAATATTCTTCAGATAACTGCATATATAGTATAACTGGAAATGTTCTATAATTATGTTTTCGATCTGTCATTGTCCAGGGATAAATTTTTTCTTCTTAATTCATAAAGTCAATTGGAAAATATAATAGAGAAAGTTATAAAAACATGACTGAATTAACTAAGAAATTCAATGATTCCCCTTCATCTGCCCTACCCATAAACTACAGAAATAACCAAAGCATTATAAAGATAGGGAAAACCATCTAAAAGCCCACACCATTGCTGGAAACTAGGGAAAGAGTCTGTCCACATAAACAGTATTGAGTAGTTTCTGCCACAGGTGGCGCTTATGAGAACAAATGAAGAATTTGATAACAGGTAACTCACAATTCTACATCCCAAGGGAATCATGGGTTATCTCGGTGAGAAAGTGAAAAAAAGCTAGGCAGATCTCCAGTAACATCCCCTGATTTGAATTGTCAAGAGCTCAAAGCAAGAACAGGTCTATAGATAACTAATATTTGAAACTTTTACCACCACCCAAATAGAAAGTCTATGCCTAGCACATTAAATGTAAGTGTAGTCATATTAGATCAAAAGCCTTCAGGCAGTTGGACTTCTCCCTGATATGGCATTAAAAGCTATAAAGAATAAAACAATACAGTAAACCATATAAGGGATGTGGAGGATAAGCTTGAGATGATCATCCAGAAAACAGGGGGAAAAAGAAAAATAATGAAACAAACCAGAGGGAAACTGTTTACATAGATGACTTATCTTGGAAAGCTAAGGTATTGATTTTTCTATAGTGACCCAATGTGAACTCCAATATGAAGTTGGGAGTTATTAGTGGATGTCTCCAGGTTTATTGCACTAATTACACAGGAGATGCAGCTGCCAGTCAACCTTTCCAGTCCTTCAACTGATGCCATGGATTGCTGAAATTCCGTAGGTGTTTTTGTGTATGTGAGTAGCACCTTTCCTTCATTATCAGCTCCCATTTTTTATATGTATTTCTTTGGTCATGCCATCAGTATCTAGGATAAAGAACCCAATTTTTTCTTATCTTTTTGTTTCTCCCTTATTTATTTAAAGCAACCACAGTATAATTTAGTTAGAAATTTAGCTTATTAACTCAAAAGAGAAATTACAACTAATTAATTTTAAAATCTCTTTTAGGTTAAGTTTGAAAAGTGAGATTTTTCTTTGATTTTTAAGATAGCTCATCAAAAATATGTGCAAACCATTTTTTAAGAAACAACCTCTGACCACAAAAACACAAATTGTTTTCTAGAAATATTATTTACAATAAGTTACTTTTTATCCTTACTATACTTTTCTAAAGATAAATACATGAACCTTAACATTTCCAGTTTTCCAGTTGTCATACATCCTTAAAGTGGCAAGCACAAAATTTGCACCTTTTATGTAAGAAAAGTAAATATCCCTTGAAATATCCTAACAGAATAAAAGTTTTAAATCTTTACATAAAAAGGAAATGGAAGTATCTAATGAAGGATATGAGGAAAGTTGTTGCTATTTCTGATCCGTCTTTTTGGTGCTCAAAGGAATATTCTATTGTTTCAGAGTCTCAAATTCTGTTAAAGAAAACTGCTGGCAGATACGTTTTTATTAAACATATCACATCACACCACACCTACACTCACAACAATCCCACTCACCTCGAATACAAATCTTTCTCAAAATATTATTTGTCAGGAATTTTCCTTCAGTTACACCATCTAAAACTGACATTAAAGGGAAATGCTGGACTAGGAAATCTGTTTAGGGAAATCATCTGTTGAATAAAATTGTCACAAATTTAATACGAGTTTGAAGATAGAAATGTAGGTGTTTGATAGAAATTTAGGTAACAAAATGAAAGTATTTGAAGATATACATTAAAAAATAGCATCTAAGGTAATGTTATAAAAACTGTCATTCTCAGAAAAAGTAGAAAACATTTTAATTAGGAAAGCTAGGATTTTTCTTAATATTTTTAAAAATTCAAATGTAGTGCATTTCAGCAATAAGTCATGGAAAAAACCATATTTTTAATAATAACCCAATTTGGTTTTTTTATTTTTTTAATTAATTTTATCGTGTGTATTTGAGGTTTACAACATGATGTTATAGAATACATATAGATGGTAAAGTGGTTACTGAAGTGAAGCAAGTTAACATATTCATCATCTCACATTATTACTTTTTTGGTATGTCTGTGACAATAGCAGCTGACATCTATATATTTTTAAAAGATCCATAATACAGTGCAAATTTAACTATAGTCCTCATGTGGTACATTAGATCTCTAGACTTTTTCATCCTACATATCTGCTACTTTGTATCTGTTGAACTATATCCCATTTCGCCTTTCCCACCTCTGACCATGGTAACCACAGTTTTATTCTCTATCTCTGTATATTTGCTTTTATTTTTTAAAATTCCACATATAAGTGAGATAATGTGATATTTTTCTTTCTGTGTCTGATTTATTTCACTTAGCATGATGTCCTCCTGGTCCATGCATGTTGTGGCAAATGGCAGGATCATCCTTTTTACAACTGAATAATACTCCATTGTATTTATACTACTTTTTTTTATCCATTTCTCTTTTGATGGATACTGTGGTGGTTTCTGTATCTTGGTTATTCTGAACAATGCTTCAGTGGCAATGGTAATGCAGATATCTTTAATAGGTGGTAATTGTAGCTCCTTTGGTTATATACCAAGATAAGACATTCCTGGATCATGTGAAAAAAAAAATGACACAATTTGGATTTAGTTTCTATAGCATTTTATATATCTGTATTTCACAAATAGTCATATACAATTACTTAGCATATATGTGAACATGGACACACACAGACATATGAGGCCATTTCAACTTTTCATTACAAAGTTAAAAATTCTGATAATAATAACTGGCCTTTTATGCCTTTTAGAAAATCTGCTGGATATAAGATTAATATGTAAAAAGAAACTGTAGTCCCATATATTTTCAACAAACAACTAGAAAATTGAATTTAAAGTAGGATACCACTTAAAATATATTAATACTTATAATACTTAAAGTAAGCATTAAAAATATCAAATATCTAGCAAATAATTTAGTGAAAGATGTGGAAGTCCTCTATACTAAAAACTAAAACAATATTATTCATAGAAATTTAAAAAGATCTAAATATATATAGGAATATGTATATGTGAACTCGATACCATAAAGATGTCAATTCTTCCCAAATTGATTTATGAATTCAGTTCAATACCAATTAAAACATCCCAGCAGTTTCTTTTATGGAAAGACAAGTGGATTCTAAAATTCATAAGAAAAATTCAAAATGTCAGGGATAGTCAAGGCAACCTTAAAGAACAGAATTGGAAAGCTTACTCTACCAGATACCTAAACTTACTCTAAGTCTTACTTTAATAATGACAGTGTGGTATTGGCTCGGAAATAGACAAACAGAGCAATGGAACAAAGTAGAAGTCATAAAATATAGAACCATGTAAATGTTGTCACCTATTTTTCAACAAAAGTGACACTGTAATTGCAATGAATTGGATGTTTGTGTGCCTCTTAAAATTGACATGTTGAAGTCCTAACCGCCAATGTGATGGTATCAGGAGGTGAGGCCTGGGAGGTAATTAGGTCACAAAGTTGGACCTATACAATCAAGAATGGGATTAATTCCCTTAAAAAGGAACCCCAGGGAGCTTTCTCACTCTCTTTCTGCTATGTGAGGATACAAAGAGAAAATGGCCTTCTGCAAACCAGAAAAGAGCCCTCACTACAACCTGACCATGCTACACCCTGATCTCAGAATTTCAGCCTCTAGAATTGTGAGAAATAAATTTCTATTATTTATAACACCCAGTCTATGGTATTATGTCATAGAAATCTGAAATAAAACAGAAATACAATGGAAGAAAGGATTTTTTTATGAATGATATGCTATCAGTTTCATATTCACATGAAAAACAATAAACCATTACTCCAAACTTACACAATACATAGAAATCAATTCCAGATAAAGTATATACCTAAAAGTGAAATTTAAATCAATAACTTATTAGAATATAATAGAAGAGAATAGTGTAATCATCTTTGACCTTTAGGTAGATAAGGATTTATTAAACAAGCAACAAAATGTACTAGTACCAAAGGAGAAGATTGATAAATTGGATATTATCAAAATCGAGAAATTCTGTTCGTTAAAAATTATGAACCATTATGAAACTGAAAAGACAAACAGAGTGGAAGAAAATATCTGAACAAAACACTAGGGTACAGAAATACAAAGCATTCTTATTAGTCTTAAAAAAAATTTGCAATTCAAAAATAGGCAAGAGATTTGAAAAGAACATATACAAAAAAGATATTCAAAAGACTAATAAATACATAAAGAAGTATTTAACATCACTAGGCACCAGGAAAATGTTAAAAACACAATGAGATACCACTCTATCCCCACTAAAATGCCCAAAAGTAAAAAGATGGACAATATCAACAGTTGGCAAGGATGTGCAATAAGTGGAAAAAGAACATTCATAATAGCATTCTTTGTAATAGCCAAAACCTAGAATAACATTAAATGTCCATCAACTGTAGAATTAATAAATAAGGTAGCTTCATACATTGAAATACCTTTAAACAATGAAAAATAATGAAATACTGCCACACAAAACATGGATGAATTTTACAAGCATAAATTTAAACATAAAATAGTACATAATGTATGTAAAATTCAAAACCATAAAAACTAATCTGTATTGAGAAAAATCAAAATATGGTTAATTTGTGGGAAGATAGTGAGTGAGTGGGACATGAAGGAAGCTTCTGGATTCTGTAATAATCTATAAGTCGACCTAGCTGTTTTCACATGGCATAAACTTGTCTATTTAAACATGTATGATTTCAGCATTTTGCTGTATGTATGTTATACATTCTAATAAAAATACTTTCTTACAAAATAAAATAGAAATATGCAGGGAAACACCGTATGCCATCAGGAAAAAATAAAATATACATCCTTAAGACAGAGGCAGCATTCAAAGGCAACCCCACTTATTAAGTCCAAGATAGGGAAATATAGACATGATGATAACTAAGTGAAATTGATTTATTTCTATCTCAATATGCATCATTATAGCTCTTTATGTCTTCATGTGTTGTGCTTAAGGGAAAATGCATTCTGATGTCTGCAGTAAAAAAAAAAGAAAAGAAAGAAAGAACAGATTGTAAATTCAAGAACTGTGCTTGAGTGTAAGACTTCAGAGTGTAAAGAAGAATGTATTTTCAATAGTGATTGTTAATTTTCTTAAGTATAGATTTCTGCCTTGATTACAACTGATTAGCAAAAGAAATTTTCTTTCAGTCATATCCTTTTATATAGAATAAAAAATTTATTAAAATAAGTTAAGTATATGTCTATGAATGCATTTTTATATGAACATCTATTTTATATATGTAAATGTATATTGTATATAGTAGAAATATATTTAAATGCAGATATACACAAATACATGTATATTCAAAGTTTTAAATGAATGATAAACAGTAGTATGGATAACCCAAGAATCATTTCTATTTGAATTTAGAATGCATGCATGATTTTTGAGGAATATTTATCTTCTTGATTACAGCTTGTTTAGACTGATATTAAAATTAGTCTGCACTACTTGAAGACACAACACCTGATCTTGAAGAATTATATCTAAAACATATTGGTTAACAGAAAGAAGCTGTCTGGGGGATTAAGTATTTTACATCAATATTCATCCAAAAATATCAGCAACATACTGATAAATGAGAATTAGGTGTAAATTAAAATCAATCCATAAAATAAGGACATGCCTGAAAGTTAAACAAAATTAAGAAATTGGCCTAAAGTGAAAATTAGGCTATCTCAATTAATGTTAATCCTTCTTATTCTTTTCCTGTGTGTGTGTGTGTGTGTTTGTGTTTGTGTTTTGAGAAAGAGTGTGTCCGACAATAAAAAGCATAATCTTCAGATTCTGGCAAACAAGTGTTTGAATACTGAGTTCATTACTTTTAAGATATATTAGCAAGTTTCTTGACTTTTTGAAGTTCTTATAATAGCATGTGCCTTCTACTGTGATTGTGAGAATTTAGCCACAATGGCATATAAGTTAATAGTTTGCTTTTGGCTGGGCAGGGGCCAGATCATAAGTTAGAGAGGTCTGTGCTGAAAGATGATGAATTCACTTTGGGATATAGCCAGTGGGAACCATCTACTTGTACCCTGATCAAATAGCAAGTTGAATTTAAAGAGATATGGGCTAGAGATGTAGTTTCAGTATCATCATATAGATGTGGTAATGGAAGTTATGGGGATAAACTCAGCACCCCAGGATGAGGGTACAGTATAAGAATACAGGAGACCTTGGAATCTAGAAGCCTAAGAACAACTACATTTAAGGGAGGCCAAGAATAGATGTATTTTGGGTCTTACTAATGTAATCTGATGATAGGGATATTAGTTTGACTCTGTGTACCAATAAACAGAACAAGTAGAGAAAAATTATTTAATAATAATAACAGGCCACCAAAACCTCTGCATACCTAAGGACAAGACTAGAACTCTACCTCGTAAGGGACTGGAACCAAGAATAAGAAGCCTTCAGGGATCCTGAGAGTATGTTTCTCACTCTTGTTTCTGCTTCAACCTATATATCTTTTTTATTATCCTACAGGCAGACATTATTTGTTCGTCTGAACACTTATTAAAAAATGTTTATACCAAGCACACTTTAACTGAATCCCACTCTTCTTCCCTCCCATGGATTATTCAGAGTCAGAGCTTTTCCTACATTCTGTCCACAGAAATCCTGTATACCAAAGGATATAACTGTGAAGCAATTTGCTTTTCTTTTTGTGTAGTTGCCAATGCTGTAAGTGCCTCATTTCCCATCTATCCCTGCCTTTCTTCTCTCTTTTCTCACCTAAACTGCTCTGAGCTTGCATGTCCTAAATAAAGCATTTGGGAATTAATCCTTGCTTCAGGCTCTGTTTTCTAGGGGGTCCAAGGTAGTTTATTACTTAGTTGGGCTCCAACGCCCACTCTGGCTCTCTCTGCGAGTGGGAGAAAGGCAAAATAATCCCCAAGAAAGATCCACCCACATGATTCTGTGGCTTAGAAGGCACAGGAGAGCTTGTTTTCAGAAGAGAAGAAACCATTGCCATCAGGAGATACACTCCAGAAGACATCTCATAAAGATTAAAAGGTGTGGTTATCAAAAATTATTCTTTCAGTATCTTTTCCACTGGGTCTGACAATTGCAATTGTTAGTACTTCCATTTTACTTTTTGTCTCTTTAAACAGTTGAGTGAATCTGACCAGATGAGGTATTATCATAAATATGCTTTATTTTTGTGAAAAATAGCCCTTTGGGGAAATTTATTAAGACTGATCATTTCTGTAGATTGAGGCAATGATGGAATAAACATTGGGTTATTTTTTAGGATATATTTCTATGGAATTAAAAAAAAAAAAACCTTCAAATGCAACTCTATGCCCTTATCAAAATGATTTCCTTAGAAGCAGTATCTTTTGGATTTCCAGAAACTGTCAAATTACTAATTCAGTTCAGTTCGCTAAGGTAGAGATAGGAGGATACTCACACAGTTGCCCTCTCTGCAATAGAGGACGGTAGCAACAAACAGCGAGAAGATGGGTTAGGGCTTGGTAATCAGTCTTTGGGTGACCTGTCGGGTGGATATTTAGGTTTCTCAGAGCACCTCAAATCTCTGCCCTTCCATTGTTTCTTATAAGCCTAAGGCACATCTAAGATAGTCAAGAAAAAAGATAGCCGCATGATAGAAAAACATGAAATACTTCAAAATTAGATCTTCCAACCACTGAGGAAAAAGAAATATCACTGACTTTTCTCCAGTTCCCACCTCACCATCATAAGGCAGTATTTAGCTTTCTTGCTTTCCCTTTCATGCATTCAGCAAATTGTATGGAACTTGTGAAACTTCACCATAGAATAGCTAAAAATCTGAACCAAATTATATATCACTGCCCTTAAGAATAATAATTTCCCAATCTGGTGGGAAAATCACTTTGTTTAAATAATTTGTTGTGTTCTGAATTCGTGATGTTTAAAAAGCTAAGTTTTACTATAATGAAAATGCTTTCTCAATCACAACAATTCTTAAATAAACCAAGTTAAAAAGTTAGAATTCCAAACAAGGCATTAATGCAAAACCTTAATCATTGTGTTAAAATCCCCACTAAATTTCAAGCAATACCTAGAATCTGCCAATGCTTACTGAAATGTCAATGTTTGGGGCAAATTGGAAAAAGAGCTAAGAAGTTTCTATTGACTAGATGAAACACAATATAGAACCTTATATAAATCGCAGGCTTTTGCTACCTATTTTATCAGTGGCCTTATTTTAGGAGTCAGAGTTTTGTCTCGGAAGGATCTTGGAGCTGGAGACCAGAGAGAAGACAGTGACTTTTTTCTGCCCCTCTCCAACCCCAGATTTTTGTTCTTGTTTTAGGTGAGAAAATAGAATTTAGAAAAACAAGCTAAAACAATGTAGTTGAAAGAACGTGGACGTTGCAGTCAGTCAAATTGGATTTGATATCTCTTTTTTTGCCATCCGTTGCTGTGTAAATGTGGGCAATTTACTTAATCCCTTGCTGGCTCTATTTCTTCATTCTTAAAAGGGTGATGACGATATTTATGTTAAGATTTTTGTAAAACTTCAATTATACCAGTTAATATATAACATATATAGGGAAGCTAGCATATAGTAAACAAAAGTGAGGCCAAGGATTTATTGGCAGCAGAATTATCCAAAGACTTGAAGCATTAAAACCATCAACAGACCTCAGTGAGAGATCTTAGTCACAGAATTTTCTCAAATAACAAGTTCTGCAGAACTATCAAGACCTTTTTAAAAATTCTAACTACGTGAAAGATACCTTAAATTTGTTATGACTAACTTACAGTAACAATATTATGATTGTCTTCTTTATCAATCGAACTCTTCAAGACACAAGCTATTCAGGCCAACGTACCACAACCAAAACAAATACAACCCTCACTTAACAGCTGTTTTTCCTAATTGAAGGTAGGCTTCTTGAAATAGAATCACCTAGTTCTCAAATCAGACTCAATAGGAAGATTCATAAAAAACAGATGGAGGGTTCACACCCAGTTTTCAATTCAATAGATTTGGGGTACATTTCTGTCAAATTCTCAGGTGACATTGATGTGCCAGGTCTGAGGACTACATTTGGAACACTCCTGTATAAGGAAATAGTATCTCAGATGCTTTCAAATGCAAGGCTATAAAGTAAGGTAAGGTAAATTTATAAAGTAAAGTAAATTAAACAGGGACGTATATTTATGTACATAAAAATTAAATAATATAAGAACATACTTATTATATACCATGTCTACATATAGTAACCAACTGTCTCTTTTTCCTTACTGAAAACAGCAATTCAACTGAGATATTTTCATAAGTAGGATTGTTCTAGAAGTAGGATTATGCCAAGACTCCAAGCTCCATAGCATAATACTTTAAGTTCTTTCATTAACCAAATTTTACTTAACAGCAAAAACTCTGTTGTTACTTGAATTGTGTTCCCCAAAAAGATATGTTCAAATCATTTTTCCAGAAAGAAAGGAAACAGTTTATTAAAACATTTCAAAGACAAACAGCTCTAAATAGTAATTATCCTAGACCTCTAATAAACAAACATGTTCTACCTCCAAAATTACTTCTTGGTGTAAATTTCAGAAAGAAAAAGCCAAGAAGCAGGAGAGCTCTATAGTCAAAAGTTAATTTTATATCAGTTTAATTAAAACTGATATCTAGGCTATGCATGTATGTACATACTTATTTGGGGCCTCTCTTCTCTCTATAAAAGCTTCTAATCCCCATTACTCGTGTCTCTGTTTCCAGTGGGACTAGATTGGAAATAGTGGTGTTGAATTGGGTGTTTGCAGATGTGATTAGTTAAGATGAGGTCATACCAGAGTAGGGTGGACCCTAATTCAATATGATTGATGGCCTCATAAAAAGAAGACAAGACAGGGACAGAGAATGCCATGTGAAGACAGAGGCAGAAACTGGGGTGCTGCACCTGTAGCCCAAGGAGCATCAAGGATTGCTAACCATCAGCAGAAGCTAAAAGAGTGACATAACGGATTCTCCCTCAGAGGCCTCACTACATTGCAGACACTTTGATCTCAGACTTCTAGTCTTCACTACCTTGAGAAAAAAATCTCTTCTTTTGTGCCATGTTTTGTCATGGAAGCCCTAGGAAACTCTTTTCAATGATAAAGCCTCCTTCCCTCACTACCTCAGGTTTCTTAGTCTACCTCTCAAATATGCCTCAAATTGTACTACTTTTCAGTGCTTTGCCCCATTCATTTTATTTTTTCATCTTTAGGAGGGTTGCCATAAAGAAAGAGAGGAAGCAAGGAAAGAGGGTGAGGCAAAGTGTGACCATCTCAGCCTGCTATTGTTAGAATTCAAAAAAGCTGTCCCACTATGGAAACACTCTGCCTACCATTTCCTGCTAGTTCCACATCAGGTTCCTCAAACTCTGGGCCCTGTTTTAATTGTCCACTCTTGGCTTCAACATCCTGGCTCAATTATTTATTTCCGGCTCTGATCCTTGGCTTTCTTCCTGGCTCTTTGTGCCCCTTGCTTGTGGTTCTGATACCCCCGCAGTGCCCTGAAGCTGGATCTGGTGAAACTTTCCACTTGTCCTTCATTTTTGGTTCTTGCCAATCTAATTTATCCAGTTCCTCTTTGTCTATCTCTGAGTCCACTCTTAACAATATACAGTAAATACCTCTTCACCTAAGAGGGCCACTCAACCTTGTTTTTTCATAAATAAATTTCCCTTCATCAGTGAAATGTGTCTGTACCCTGAAGACACAAGATCTTTTACATCTTTCTCCACTTCTTTTTCATCCCTTCTCCCTGTCCCCTGACTTTCAGGGCCCTGATAGTTTGACTCTTAATACTACTTTACTTCTACCATTTTCAAGCTATTGTTCTACTTCCACCATTCTGTAATCTTCCTTATTTTTGTTGTCTCTATTTTTGTCCTATCTGTCTTTTGTCTTCAGGACATCACCCCGCATTCATCACTGTCACCCTGTTCTTCCTTCCATCATTGTCAACTACAGTGGTCCTCAACTCTGGCTGCACATTAGAATCACCTAAAAAGCTTTACAAAAAACTGATTCTCCAATGGCCCTACCTTCAAAGATTCTAATTTAATGGGAGAGGGCCTGAGTGTCATATTTCTTAAAATCATTTTCCAGGTAATAATCACTGGCCTACCATTATGCTCAGCAGTTTCAACATCTATAATAAAGATTTTCCTTCCTTCCTAGCCTCATAGTTCCTCACTTCCAATTTTACATATTGTCACTTTGTTTCTCCCATCCCATCACTCAGACATGCCTTACAACTCATTATGACTTGAAATAACTCTACCATCCACCAACATTAAGATTATGACATTGAAATTCTGACATTGAAATAATTGCAACCTTTTTTCTCACCTTTCCTACTTCAAGTTGAATAAGCTCTAAACTTTTATTATGACCCTATTTTGTTCCTTGACTTTTTCCAATTCATCAAACCTGATGACTTTACGGACTTCAGGTCTACCCATCCAGATGTGTGTTCAACCATGTCAATAACACCACCATCTTTTAGGAAGGAATGCCTATTCTGCATTTATCACTTTTCAACATAAGAGAAGGAATTTATCCTTTTTAGGAGGAAAATATTGGAAGAATACTTGAGGCCTCTTCTCCAGAGCTTCTTGTAGACACATACCCAAAGGATGATGCAATTAGTAATCATCTGATTGGTAAGCTAGGAAGAAGAACCTATGCATGTATGAGTCAGTCTTTTTCTCTCTCTTGACTGAAGGATGGAGTTTTCCCTTCTTTACCAAGCAATGAGGTCAGTTTTTCAGTTCTGCCAAGGGCTTTGTGGGCAAGTTTAATTCAGTGAAAAAAATACTTAGATATGAATTTGCAATCCACATTCTCTAATTCAACTATTTCAGTAACAAATCCTTTGCTCTGATCTCTATCTGTGGGTTCCAGTGACTTTCTTACCATTGGCTCTGGTAAGAAGAAGCTCAACCACAGATTCAACTAATTAATCTCCCTTTATTCTTATTTTGTTGCATATCTGATCTGGGAACCCATAAAATAGGATTATGTCCCCCAACCACTCTTTTATGCGCACATTGTTTGAGAAATGCACAAAGTCACACTTATTGGATCTACTGTAATTATTTACTTTTAAACCCAGAAAGACCCTCATTATTGCATCTGTTTTTAAGTTCCTTTTATGTGCTATTTATCTCTTTCCCCATAGCTATTCCTACTCCTACCTTCTCTACTCTACTAAAGCTCTAATACTAAATCTACCCCACCCCACCCCCAATTTTTCAGTGACTAACCTCAGCTAATACAGTTTGGAGGCAACCATATAACATTTACACTTTTTATGTTCCACCTCACTTTAAAGTTTCTCTTTATCTCCATCCATCTCTTCTGTGCTTCTTCTTTAGGAATAACCATACTTTTCCCCCTGGGAATCCTTCACAACATTCTCAGTCTCTCCCATCTCTAACACTTCATTCCATCAAGTTCTCTCATTTGTTTACATCAGTAATTTCTCCTTCTCTGCAAAATAATTTCTCTCTGCCTGGGGATATTAGCATAACAAACAAGGCCATGAGCTGAAACCAAAATCCTCAATCCTTTTACTCCTTGAAATGACTTTTTTGTTTTCCTTCCTTCAGCATATAATTCTTGAAAAAGTATCTAGATTTTCTGATTTCACTTTTGTCTTTCTCACACCTCACAAAATTATTTAACTCCCCTTGAATCAATGGAAATGCCTTATTTATAATTCATCAATAAAATCACAACCATCCTATCAACAGCTCTTTCTTTTCAGTCCTCACCTTGTCTTTCTCCTTTTTTCCCTATCCAATCCACCCATATCCCTGCCCTCAGCTCCTTATATAGATGATAATATAAAGTTACTGTCTCTGCCCTACTTTATTTACATTCATAATTATTCACCTGGACCTAAACTCAACAGGTCTCTCCCCCAATTTCTCAGTTTACTCTTAATTCCCTATTTTAATAGATGACATACTTTATTTCCTAATAAGTCAGGCTCAAAATGTCAATGTCATTCCATATGTTCTTTTCTTAATTTCTCCCTCATTCACTATATACCTCATCCTTGCCATGGAGTACATTATGCCCAGGGTTTACAAAGTAGAATAAAATAATGTCTCTCCTCAATGATTTTATACTGTGTTGGAGAAGAAGACTGACAAGTAAACAAATAAAGTATGTGATAAGTGCTGCTGTGGAGATATCACTGAAAGGCTGTCAGAACATGGAGTAGAGAGTGATTCATGTTGTGTGAAGGAGTTGGAAAAAAATGCTTCATAGGAAGCAAGGACTTCTCTTCAGTCTTTAATAAGAGCTGGCTGTTTAAAAATAGAGAAGGTAGATGCCTAATAATGCTATTGCTGGATCTTAAAATGGAGTAAAGACATGTTATGTAAATTATACTTCAATAAAGAAAAAATAAAAAAATAAAAAATAAAATAAGTAAAAATAGAGAAGGTAACTCCAAGAAGCTACTAGCAAAGGATTTATAAAGTGAAAGGTTTGTAAAGCCATTAGAAATTTGGTTTGACTGGAGTATAGAATCAAAGAGTAGTAGTACCAGGAGGACTGAGTCTAAATAGTTATTATGAAGGTCTCCATATGCTGGTCTGCTGAGCCAGTGATCAAAATTGCTTTTAGGGCAACTTTCCTAGCAACAATATGGTGCAGGGAAGATAGTCACCTTTGATTCTACTTCTGCAATTCTCCAAGCATTTCCAACATTTGTACAATGATTGCAAATGTGCCCTTCATGTTCCCTTTTACATTTTCCCCCTACTGTTTATATACTGCTGGCACCATCCGGTTCAGAAGGCCAGTACCTTTCCATTAAATATCCAGACTACCAAGAGAATAATTGTAATCATGCCATTCACATTATCATAAACTTTGCAGGACATTCCACCATCTACTACATTGAAGGTAAATTCTTCACCATGACATCTAAGGCTTTCCACAGTGACCTATCTATCTATCTGGTAATATCAAGTGGACATGTTCAGTGTCACAAGCAAACAGCACTTTCACCTGATAGTTATATGTGACAGAAGCTTTTCCTCCCCTGTGCCTTTGATTTGTGTTTCTATTACCTTGAACATCACCTCCCCCTTCTGCTTCTTGAAAGCCTGTCCAACCTTAAAAATTTATTTTAACATGCACCTCCTATCAAGATTAAAATTTTAAATTACTCCAAACATATGTGATTATCTCTCTTTGCTTTTGCTTTCAGGAAACGTTCTACCACTTTTATAATGCCATGTAAAAATCTATCTGATGCAGCCATCCCCCGACCCATTCCCCATACAATGTAAACTTTTGACAGTGACACTACATGTTACTGGCTTCCATTTTCTTTCATTTCATTTCAACACATTGCCTTACACAAAGTACATGTCAATTAGGGTAGTTATTTGCAACACAATTTCAGAAGTCACTACCTGTTTTTTTCTTTGAAACATAATAG
This sequence comes from Lepilemur ruficaudatus, assembly GCA_963574885.1. Lineage (NCBI taxonomy): Eukaryota > Metazoa > Chordata > Mammalia > Primates > Lepilemuridae > Lepilemur > Lepilemur ruficaudatus. The sequence continues at coordinate 52,242 of CAUYRT010010571.1, forward strand.
TTCAAGATAACTATGTGTTCAGTCATGGTAATTTATTGTGTGCCAAGCAAGAAGTAAGGACCTTAAAAACCGTCCTTCATTGTCTATATGTTTGATGTCTCCTTCCTACTCGCCAAAAGGTAAAAAAAAATATAAGCAAACTGGACCAATCATGTTTCAAACTCCATGCTCAGAAAGTGTTTTCAGACACTATTATACTGTATGAGAAAAAAGAAAGTGAAAGAACTGGCATTTTTAACTTTGCAATACCAAATAAACAATATGAGTTAGTTCTCTTTTTTACTATTCAATTCATTGATGTCAAGTAGTTACTACCAGATCCAAAGAGAGACACTTTACCGGAAACTGGGATGTCCAGGTTCTCTTGTGATTTTCCTTTCTTACACTCTATTATGTAATTTCTTAACTCCTTTATTCAGTTTTATCTTGAAATGGTTGAGCTGTAGGCACTTTACTGATATATATTCTAAATATTTTTCTTGGTTCCATTATAAAAGCTCCCAATCTTGCAATAAAATGGGAATGATGATAAATAAAACAGAGTTAAATGCAGTTTTTTCCTACTCTAACTTTATCTAAGGAAGCAATATAATAATGCAGAAAAAATGTACAAACTTGCATATAGCAACCAAATAAAAGATGTTATTATATAAAAACATGATGGAAACTATTCCATTCTTCTCTTTTTTCTCCTACTTAATGACAGTAAACTATTAGCAATTATTGCAAATTGATTATGAGAGTTTATGTGATGAGTAATTCAGCAAATATTTATTAAGTATTTGCCATTCCTAGGCAACTGTACAAGTTATTATTAGTATATTTAAAAGAATATGCACTACAATAAGTGTAAATCAGCAAAAGAAAGGGTGGTGATAAAAAGAAATAGGGAAATAATGCCTGCTAGGAATTATAGGCAACTATTCAAAGTACCAAAGAGAGACATAAAGATGGCCCAAGCAGATGGGAACCTAATTGCTACTCCAGAGCAGGAATTAACCAAGGAATAAAAAGAAACTTCCAGTTTTAAATTTGAAAATGGGCATCAACCATTTCAGCACAAGTGAAATTTAGCATGCCATCTAGACTTTGGATGCTATAGGCAAAAACAATGTCTATACAAATACTGTCCTTTATTCTACTTTGAATAAAAATAAAACATACATGGAGTGAACAGGAAGGACATCTAAAAGATCTTGAAAAAAATTCCCTCTTGGAAATGATTTTCTTCACAAATTAGGAACATACATTTTTTAAAAAGATACCATGAAGAAAATCCTATAGGACATTATATTTACTGAAAAAGAGCTGAGATATAAACAGAAATGGATTTTAAAATTACACTACAAAAAGGAAGAGGAATATATTAAAATACATCAAAATAATATTAATTATGCAATAACAGATTTGATAGCAAATAGAAATTTGATATCAATAGAAAATTGAATTAGGATGTGGAAGATAACATTTAAAACTTTTTCCAGAGAGTGGAGGAGAAGAATGGATACATTCACAGTATGCAAAGGAACAAAAACTTGGGAAAAATGACATAGAAGATGACAATTGTGAAGGTCTGAAAATAAAGAGCTATCACACAGATGAATGGTATTTCAGAAGAAAATACCAGAATACACGTAACCAACCTATTTCCAACCATACTAAACCTCTGTATGTGCAGTTTGAAAGAGCTCCCCAGATATAAAAGAAAACCGCATCCAAGCCTATTGTACAAAGTTGGGTATCCACCCCAGGACTCACAGCACTATGTTCATTCTTTCTAGTAGAGACATCCTAGATAGCCAATTTAATTGGAGGAATACAGAAAAAATCTACAGTTTATAGGAAGAAAGACGTATTAGCTGTACTAAACAATAAACAATTCACCTCCAAAACCAAAAGGTCAGCACATAATAAAGACAGATGCCTAGCAAAGTAGCATTCACTTAGTAGTTGCTGAAAGAATAATGGTCTAGACAATCATAAATTAACAAAATTGAAAACAACAAAAAACAAAAGAAGTAGATAACCTGAGTGGCACCATAGATATCCTAGGATGAATGGAAAAAGCTAAAGAGATCTAACCTCTAAAACAGGTGCTGGGACCAGATGGTTTTATAAATTAATCCTCTCAACCTTCAGGGGACCTGATAATGCCAATGATGTTTAAATTATTTCAAGATGTGAAAAACATAAAGATAACTTGATTGTTTTATAAAGCTACTATAACAACAATATTAAAACATGGCAAAGAAAAATAAAAGGAATAAAAATGGCAAACCAATTTTACTTTTGGTATAGATATAAAAAGTGATATATTTGCAAACTGAAATCCAGCATTGTATTGAAATGATGTGAGAATCAAGCATATCATAGAATAACAATAATAGATTCTTAATAGGAAACATATTGATATGCTCTCCATATATCCCACTCCCACCTTCTCAAATACTTTAACTGTTGGTCTCTTTATGGCAAAGTAGGGCAGGGGTTAGGTCTGTCTTGTCCACTTGTCCAGAGCCATGAGGCCTGGCCATAAACTTTATCTTGAATGCCTGAGCATTATTTCTTCTTGCCCTTCCCCTGTAGCTATGGCTAAGTCTCATTCCACAAATAGCTTCGGTTGCCCCGAAATGATAAATCTCAGTTTCTCCTGTACTGCCCCAAAGTAATAAATTTCAGTTTCTCCGAAGTGACTAAACCTCCCTCCATCTATCTGAAAATTGCAGCATTCTAATGCTACCTCACCCTAATTGGAGGAGAGCTCTCCTCCCTGCCAAGCCCTGATTGCTCATTTTGGGATACCTCATATGTATATCCTGCCACTACCTAATTGGCCAACTATGACTCCCCAAATGCTTCTTGGTTGGTCAGTCCCTTTTTTGCCTAATTTGCATTATAACTGGGTGTTCCCCTTTTCTCTTGTCTATAAGAACTGTTACCCTATGTTCAATAAACGAGACTTGATCAAAATACTGTCTTGTCTCCATCTCTCGCGTCTCTTGTCCCATCCAACTCCCGCTCCCTCCTCCAGGTTCTGCGAATAACGTACCCGCGGGTCGGGACATCCACTGCAGTATCCTCTATGCCTATCCCAATACCTTGCCAGAGCAATCAATAAATCTTTCTCAATATGTGACAAATTGAATGGAGAGGTTGTTGCGGACTGAGGGGAGATATGTGCATTAGATAAAGATTAAATTTAGCAAATGAAAAACAATGAGTCAATTACTAGTTGGGAGGAGTGGAGTATGAGAAAATAAACATAATTTTGATGTATCACTTTGGTTCAGAAATGAACATTAGAAAATTAATCCCAATAACGTGAACACAGAGTATTGATTTAACTGCAAATGTAATATTAGGAATATGGGGTGAAGAGTATGTGATGCTATTTTAAGAAAGTATAATAATTTTGCATAATAAATGAGAAATCAAAACATAACCTAATATGTATGCATCGATTGATAGTAGTTTCAGCATACCATTTAGGTATTGTATATAGAGGTAGGTACTTAAATTGTGTAAAACAAAATAACTGGAGGAGTTTCAATCTGGTTGTTTCTAGAGAGTGGAATTACAGAGGCCTGAGCAGGAGACTGTGTTTTTTCAGTATTGCAATCATCCTTAAGTATTATAAGCAAGATCCTAAATTCTTAAATGACTTTAAAAGTATTGTTTGAACTTTTAATATTTTCAGCATACGTTTGATAAAATAAGAATTTATAAATTAAGGCTGACTATAACCCCATTAATTTTAAATGATATTTAAAAGATAAATATCCTTATCTCTATTTGAGATAAAGATAGAGGAAAACTGGTTTTGAAATAAACTTACTATAGGATTCAAATTCATAAATTTAATAAACAGGGCATTTTTGCATTATGTGTTAGCCTTAGGAATCTATAATTTCTGATCTAGTAACCTGTTTTCTTAGAATTTATTATCAAGAAATAGTAAAGATCATATACAAACATTTACATCATTGGCTTTGCTTGTTGTCTGCCATTCTCCTCTGACTTCCCTTTAAATGTTGGAGGTTTTTAAAGTGCATACTTAGGCCCTTTTTCTTTAGTGTTTCTAAGCATCCTTATCCAGGCCCACAGTTTAAGTTACCATCTACTCACCAATGATCTACAAACTTTGTCTCTATCTCTAACTTCTCTTCTGAGTCTAGAACCTCTTACCTAATGACATTTTAGAATCTCCTCCATGATTGTTTCAAAAACACCTTAAGCACAATACTTAAAAGTTGAACTTATGATCTTCTTCCCTGAAGTTTGCCATTCTTTGAAGTTCTCTAAAAAACTCCATCCGGTTCCTCCACTCCAAATTTAGGAGTCATCACTAAAATTTCAAGCCATGACCAGCCATTTACCAGATTATATTGATATAATCTTCTAAATGTTTCCAGATCTCTACTTCTCCTTAAGGCCTACCCTACTTCTGTCCAATGTCAAGATAAAAGTATCTGCTGCCCGGGCAACTAACTGTTCTCCCTACACATACGCTTGCCTTTGCAATATACTCTTTACATGGCTATCAGAGAGATTCAGTTTTCTAATGTGGAATATGTTTCACTGATAACATATCTATACACAGGCATCAATTTTTGTCAATAATAAAATATGAGTCTATATACAAATCAATAACTTCGGCAAAAGAACTATAAGATGTAAAGTGTGAGGATGATGATAATGAGAAGGAGAATGAAGAAAGAGAAATAAGTGGAAGAGGGAGATGAAGAAGAAAGAAGAACAACAAGAATAATAAGAACAAGAGCAGGGAGATTGAAACACATTCAAAGTAATTCTCTATAGGTAATTTTAAATACTAAAAAAAAAAAACAAAAAAAGAAAGGACAGCAATATTGAATTTCTTCCCAAATTTGGAGAAGCTCAACAAATTTTTCAAAAGCAACCACTACCAGAAAATAGACTCTGTGATTATCAATCAGAACGAGTCCAATTGCCTCAGTGGCACCTTCTCTTTATTTGATTAATATCCCTTAGAGTGTCGAGAGTCAAAGAAAAAAGGAGTGGCATGTGAACTGATGGAAGCAGAAGATAGAACCAATCAGCTAACCAAATGAAAGAATGGATGTGTGCAACACGGCTTCGGCTCCAGCTGTTGCTTGTGCCCAAAATGCTCCCTTAACTGCTATTCCTTTAGTCCCCCTTATTATTCAGATTTCAGCTCAGATATAATTTCCTTACTGAAGCTTTGCCTAACTTCCAAAACCCATGTAATATTGTTTCTAACATCCTGATTTTACTTTCTTGTGTTTATCACAGTGATTATTTGTAAAGATTTTATTAAAGTGTGTCTCTTCTTCATTAGTCTATGAGTCCTTTGAGAGCAAAAATACGTCCTGATATAGCATCAGAGCCTACATTAGTGCCTTGAAGGCACTCTATAAATATTTTTTGAAGAAATGTGTAAACAAAAAATGAGAATAAATAAATGAACAATCTAAAATCTCACAATACTTGATTGTGACTTTTGTTTTGCTCTCTGAGTTTAGGTCTGTCGTTAGGTCATGAAAATGTTAGCTACGATTAAGTTTGTTTTATGTGTGATAAAAAGTAGAAAAAGGAAATCACTTGATACATAGAAAGTAAATCAAAGTATCTCTCTCACTGCCCTAATTTCAATCCCGATGCACTGACCAGTGTTAATTAACAACCTATATATAAAGTCTTCCATGACTTTCTCCTTGCTCATAATAAATAGCTAAGGTTTATTGAGTGTATACTATATGCAAAAAATTTTTCTAATCATTTCCCATTATGATTTCATTTATTTCTCAAAAAGCTACACCACTAACGGATGTGGAGTGCACTGTGTGGGAGAAGAGCATGCTTGTAGCCCTGGCTTGTAACCAAAATGTTTGTACTCCCATACTTCCATAATATTCTGAAATAGAAAAAAAGCTACAACAAAAGTACAACACTACCCCATTTACAGATAGAAAAACTGAAGTACAGAGATATTAAGCAACTCACCCAAGATGGGAAGGTCACATGGCTGGTCAGAAGCAGAGCCAGCATTCGAACAAAAGCTCAGATGATCTGGCACGAGAGTCTTCTATAAGTTTGATTGCGTCTTTCTCAATATATACACTAACTCACTGTATATACCTACCTACCATGTATGGAGAGGCATTCAGTAATGTGTTTACAAAGCTGGTAGTAGTATGCCTGGCAAACAGTAAGCACTCGCTCAATGTATGCTGTTGTTGCTGTTATGTTTGTTTTAATAAAATAGAATCTCACTGTACATATTAGTCTATAAATTGCTTTTATTATTTAACAATATAGCATAAATATCTAGCATCATCTCTTCTAATTTTTTATGTATATGAACATATCTATCTACATATAGAAACCATTTTACAGAAATGGATTCTTTTATGCTTTGAATTTTTCTCCCAATTCCTATCTTCTTCCCTTTATCCAGTCACTCTCTTCATTCTAAAGAACATATTAACAACCCGATTAAAATGTGTTTTCTAAAATATTATGATTAATCCAACTGTACCTCCAAGTTCAACAGAAAAGAAGAAAGCATCTCAAAGAACAACAACAAAAACCCCACAAACACACTCACAGACAAAGCCCTTTGGTCATTACTTGTACAATACAATGTCCTATTATACCTACTTCTATGCATTTTTCTTTTCTCATTTAGATTTATCTGGTAGAAATAATTCAAAATCAACTGATAGAATTATGTTTTATTTTATTGACTATATAGTAGGCTCAAGAATAAGAGTTTATGTCAAAATTCTTTTCTTGATGTGCACTTTATTTCTAGGTTTTTGCTGCCACAAACAATGCTGCAAAAAAATACTCAAATATAAATTTACACATGCTGCTTTTATTGTGAAGTTAAGAAACACATCATTTTAAATTTTAATAGATATTATCAAATTGCTTTCCACATTTCTACCACGAGTAAATGAAAATACCCTTTTCCCCACATGCCCGCCAACAGTAGGTGAATTTGTAGTTGTCACTTTATTTTGCATTTCACTGACTAGTGAGTTTGAAAAATCTCTTCATAGATTTGTATTTCCTCTTATGTGAATGGCCTATTATATTCTTTGTCCATATTTCTATGGAAGTATTTTGTTTTTATTTTATATGTACATAATTATATATGACCTTTATCATCTGTATTGCATTTTTTATCAAATCTCATTTTTCCTGTTATTTATAGTATCTTTTGCCATTGAAAATGTTTTTGTTTTGTTAATTAACATATTCATATTTTGTACTTATGCAAATTACTAACTTATTACCTATCAGCTTCAAACCCACCCTTCTAAACTCAGTTCTATGATTTTGAGGCTGAAAATCCGTGATCCCCATTTCTATTCACCAGTGGTCCCCATGTTGAGCTCTGCCCAAGGAGGAGCTAGGGAGATGGTGAAGCTGCAGAAGGATGCCAGGACTTGGTTCTTTCTCTTTGCATATCTACTTCCTGTGGGCTTTTTGTGGATGCAAGTGGCTTGCTGCTTCATCCCCACAGCAGCAGGCCCCTCCTACAGCAGCAGCTGAATCAATTTTCAATTTTTTCCAAACTCATACAACTAGCCTCATTGCACCCCCTTCAAAGACACTAACACCAGCTGAGCAGCACCCCATTTTAGAAGTCTATCTTTAAGCACTGCCTCTACTCTTGAAGATGTAATTTCAAACTTTTCTTTGGTCCCTCAGCCCTAGGGATGGTAGTTGCTCCCTGAAGTTACTACCTCTATGATACTTTAGAGTCCTCTTTTAACCCTTTTAGCTACCTCATTAGCAATTTTATACTTAGTTATAACATTTTTTTCTCTGAAATTCTGTTTTAGACTAAATGGTATGGTTCCTAACTCTCACTTCAATATTTATGTAATAATTCATAAACTAATTGGATTATTTATATTTTCTCAAATACAAATAATTCATTTGTCCTAGATTTTCAAATTTATTACCATAGTAATGCTTGTATTTTTTTATTTCTTCAATAATGATGATTAAATCTGCTTTATCATTCAAATGTGTATATATATATATATTTTTTCACTTAAAATAACTAGATTATCTATATTACCAGTTTTGTGTGTACATCTGTGTATATGCGTGTGTACATGTATTTGTGTGTTTTTAGGTCCATATATGTGTATATGTGTTTATATTACGTGCTTGCTCATGTGTGTCTGTGGGTTATTCACATATGTATACGTGTTTTTTATAGCCATATAGCACAGCCTAGTGATAAGAACATTGTGTAGTTGCTTAAGAGAGTGTAGTTATTAACTTGATGCTCTAGTGCAGGATTTAGCAAACTTTTTCTATAAAAGGGTGGATTTGAAGGCCTGGGATCTGTGTCTTAACAACTTAACTCTGTCATCGTAACACCAAAGCATTCATAAACAACGTAAAAAGAAATGAGCATGCTGATAATTTTTCTGCCATCCCATGACTTGCCCGAGTAACTTACCTTTTATTGTGTATATCTCATTAAATATTACTTTCCCCAGGAGGCTTTCTGTGATTCTCTACTGGATCCTTATTATTTAAGGTATCACCTGTACTAGGAATATCCATATCACCTGGGAGCTTATTAGAAATTCAGAATCCTGGGCTCCAGGCAGTCGTGTGCTGGAGCTGGCTCACTGGCTCACATTGGCTCACACTGATTCATGAGAGCTGAATATTCACAACTCTTCCCAAATCTGAGTTCAGTAACATCAAGTTGGTAGCTTGAAATTGTCCATGGAGGGAATATGTACATTATGGAACTTGGCAAATGCTACAAATGAGTGTTTCAGAAAACAAGTTTTCCAGCACACCATTGGCCTAATGAAACAGAATCTGCATTTTAATAAGATCTCTAGGGCATTTGTATAAACATTAAAATTTGACAAGCACTAAACCAGATCTTTTATTTGCAAAAAGTACATGTTAGAATCATATGGTATGCTAATTAAAATACATATTCCTGAACCTCATGTGTACATTACTGATTTGGAAACTCTTTAAGTAGAGCCTCATAAGAAGAAATATTTTCTATGTAAAAATATGCATCTTAAGCTTTCTACTTAGTTCTTATGCACCCAAAAGTTTGACAATTACTGCTCTAAAATATCTGTTCCCAGAGCATGCTTTACTTTCTAATTTATAATAGAGCAGAACTGAGAGTCACGAAAAATTATTCCCAGGTGTTGAGACCTAATCACAGAGCTTATAAAATTTGTATGACTGAATTTCAGAATTGTTATGGACTGCTGACTCCTTTGTGCCTTCATTTTCCACCTTTTAGAGCAGGAATGTGTATAGTGGTCATCTTGTGCCTGTTCCAACAATGAATACTGGGTATATGGGGGTAGATAATTTGTCTCTTTTAGTTTCACAGGTCTGTAAATTTAGAGGAGCTAAACTCAAGGAATTATCGTTAAGAAACTATACGTCAGGCACATCATCAACACCTAGATCTAATTTAGATAAATTTCTGGCCTTTCCAGCCAATGCTGTGACTGGATGAAACTTTTGCAAGGACTTGGGAAGGGATTGCATATAGCAGGACATGAATCACTGGGAGCCAGAGGCGGACTGTTTCAGGACTTTCTAGACTCCCTCATTTGCCTAATGTTGGTTTCAAAATCATCAATGTTGTTGGAGTATAGGGAGGATGATGAGGCAGAAGGAACTTGAAAGTTCTTAGTAAACTGGAGATTGAGTTCAGCACTTTCTGGAGTGATCATATGTGGAAAGCTAACCTCCTTCGTGGGTTTGCTGAAGTTCCCACACTGCTGGGGAATCTCACCTGTGAAATTCACCTCTTGACAATTATGTCTCCCTCTGGCAGGATGTTGTTTTCCTTAGCTCAGAGGCATCCAGCAGAGAAAGCTCAGACACACAGAAGCCCTCTTTCTCTAGTTCAACTGCTAACCCTTTTATATCCTCCACATGGATGAGGAACTTCAAATTCATCACACATGTCTTTCATCCATGGTGATGGCTACCCACTTTGGAATGTGGATTCTATTGCCTCAGGTTTAGCTCAAACTTCCAATTTAAACATCCTAGTACTCTAGTAGTGTACTTGGTGCATTGTGGATTTTAAGTAAATATTTCTTGAGTGAAAGAAAGCCACCCATTATAAAACTGAGACTATCTTATATTTGAGGGTTTTTCCTTTCTGAATATTTCTTTTTATCTTATTTTTCCAATGATCTTAAAAATTCGTATGGGTATTATAGAAAAAATTGAAAACTCATACTGTCTTCTTTAATTTGAGAAGGAAATACTGTCATAAAAATTATAGCCCCTTAATTTGTGTAAAGTTTCAATTATGCAAGATGAAAAAGTGTTGGAGATCTGCTTTATAACATTGTATTTATAGTTAACAATAATAAACCGTAGTTAAAAAACTGTTAAGGTGGTAGATCTCTTGTGTTTTTATAAGCACAATAAAAAATCTATATTCCCTCAGAAACCTTGAAAAAAGGACATGTTTTTCAATAGAAAAAAATATTAAAATAATAATAGTATACCTTTAAGCAGGCAGTAAAATCAGTAATAATGTGAAATAATTTTCTGTATTTGGGAAATTTGAATTGTGGGATAATTAATAATGAGAACTAATTGAATAGATAACAGAAAGAGAAGTAATGAAATTTAGAATTTATTTGCCCTGAGATGTGATTTTTCCCCCCTTTTGCTTATCAGGAGTGAGATTGACTCTGCACTTGAATATTTGTTGTTATTAGTGTTTCCCTCTGATGATTGTACTATATTTTCTTTGCATTATTTCTAAAAACTATGTTGCTTTAAGGCCTGACTCGATGTTTTCCACATGAATATATGAGGATGGTGATTTTATAGTGGGGTTAGTTTTTTTAATGCAAGAAAATGTAGATATTGTCTGAAGGAAAAGGCACTTCTACAAACAACTTTGGTTCATTTGATGCTGCCCGCTCTACCCTGTTCAACTCAATCACTGTGTTAGATGTGTTGTGACAAAAGGCTCATTTTCATCAAAAGAAATTCCCAAAGGGGTTTGAAACTTAGATGAAATGAAATTAATTAAATATAAGCTAACGTAAGGTGATTGGGAAAATATATATATGTTTATGTATATGTGTATATATATAAATTGCATTTTAGTCAGTTTTTATGATACTGGGAACATATTTTTTTTAAAATGTTTGTTTCTGAGTGACATGAAGAATCCTACATAAAAGCTTTTCCACTTTCTGAAAAGCAGCTAGTTTCTTCAGCAATTCAACATAGAACAAAGAAATCAAAAATATTATGCACTAAAACAGATCCACAGTAGAAATTTGGTAGAGGCAAGGCAAACTAACATTAATAAATGAAGCTAATTAGGCTTGATTTGCATATTTAACTCATCTTAATTACACATGGATTCAGCAAACATTTTAAAAGCTGTAATCAATCTTTCACAGACATGGTTAGTTATTTACATGAAATAACAAAAACTAAGAGTCTTCTTAATGATTACTCTGTTTCCAATTTATTTGCCAGTGAGATCATTCCAGTAATAATAAGGGGAATTTATTATTTTAACACTTTGTAAACCCGTAAGGCTAAAATTCTTTAGTTCCATAAAGATACTTTTTAAATTTTGCAGAAAATGTGAAATATAAGTTATTCTATTATATTAAAACATTTCTAAAAAAGAATCTTCATAAAATTCCTTTGAAATTAATTTTTAAACTTGATCACTAAGGTAATAGCTACAATAGAAACAACTGCACCTAGCTGAGAATGAATAGCGAAATGTTTCTCTCACAGCTGGTATAAACTTTAGTTCCGCCCATGCTTAGACACTGTTTGCTTTCTCTTCTTTAGTAGTACTTTTAACTGGTTATAAAATTTGACATAAAAATATGTAAAGCACAATTATACAATATAATTCTCCTTTAACTTCAATATATTTTATTTAGAGAATTTTTCTTAGATGTTCTTATTTTATTATAAGAAATTATTTTCTAAAAATACACAGGAGTGGCCGTATGAGGCGATGGTGTCTCTATTGTGATGTGAAGGGCTAGCAGGTATAGTAGGAGGGGCTAAGAACAGGAGGTTCTGTGAACAGAAAAAAAACAACTTTATTACAAAAATTCAGTGCAAAAAAGCTTTATTTTGTGCAACTGTCAAATTGTTGTGAAGTTCCATTGTTAGGGCTCCATTTCTTGGAATTCCTTCCCATGGGGCTTCTTTTATAAAATCAAAAATCCTAAGAGGTTATCCCTTTTGCCTGAATTGCCTTGAAAAGGCAGAGGTCATGTGGTAAAGAAAGGAAAGTTGGTGAAGGGAAAACTTGCTATACTTAATATGTTTCCTAGGATCAGCCTATGTGTATTAATTTAAAAATATTTATTAAATGTCTTTCATGTGCCAGTTCACCATTGTGGTTATAATTATAAATTATATACCCTGTTCTACTCAATCACTGTGTTAGATATATTGTGACATGAAGAAAATAGATGTTATCCCTGCTATCACAGAGCTTGCAATCTGCATACTGTGATTATGTAATAATTAACATTTATTGAGCACTTGCTGTGTCCCAGGCAGCAATCTAAGTACTTTAGATGAATTGACTTAATCCTCAAAATGGCACTATGTTGTAGATACTATTATTTTATTATTCCCATTTCACAGATGAAAATACTGAGGCTTAGAATGTTCCAAGGACCAAGTAAGAATCAAAGCCCAAATTCAAACCCAAGCAATTTCACTCCAGACACTGTTCTTAATCATTACATTATATGCATGAATGATACTCAAGTCTGTTTAGATATATACTCAAATGTGACATAAAATATGCAACTTTTCATTTCGAGACTGCTTGCATATAAGCTTAAAGTACATTTATACAATATGTGTAATTTCTATCTATAATGCAGTAAATACTGTGATGCCACAGTTTAACTTTTTGAAACAAACTAATTCCCCAATGACTATTACATTCCTAAGATATTTTATGAGTAGTGGAATAAGGATATCTCTAGCCCTTTGTTATGGGTTGAATTATGCCCCCTCAAATCCGTATGTTGATGTCCTATTCCCCAATACTTCAGAAGGTGATTGTATTTGGAGATAGGGTCTTTAAAGAGGTAATTAATGTTAAAGGACATCACTGGGATGGGCCCTACTCCACTGGTGACTGGTGGCCTATAAGAAGAGATTAGAAGACAGATACAGAGGAAAAACCATGTAAAGATACAGAGAGATGGCAGCCATCTACAAGTCAAGAAGAAAGGCCTCATAATGAAGCCAATCCTACCTAGACCTTGATCTTGGACTTCTAGACTACAGAACTGTGAAAAAATAAATTTGTGTTGTTTAAGCCACCCAGTCTGTGGCACTTTGTTGTGGTAGCCCTAGCAGACTAAATTCCCTTCATTGTGTCAAAGGATGAGAACACCACTCAATATCTGAAACCAAAAGGCTAAGTGTGTAGTATACTTAAGTGTGGAAGAGTTATACTAGTCAGTTACACATTGAGAAAATACAATTGCTGGTCTTAGGTCTAGTTTTTGTGAAGATTACTTTGGATCGTGTTGGTCACAGAGGCAGAAATGAGTTCTAGTTTTAGAATAGTAGCTTGGGTTGGTCAATGAGACTTGTTTTTGCCCATTACGGAAGTAGAAGAAAGTTGATA
>CAUYRT010010573.1:0-10134 GCA_963574885.1 Lepilemur ruficaudatus
GTGCTAAGATTACAAGCATGAACCACCACACCCAGCCACAGTCTTAATAATACCTAATCAATATATTAATTGACTGGGTTAAGGTAAGTTTCTTAGTAACTATTCATCAAGTATTGCAGTTTGGAAACACAGATGTTACACTTAATATTCACAAGATTCACTCTATTATTTATTCAGCAATCATGTGAAAGTATGTTTCTGTTTATATTTTGTTAACAACTGGTCTTGAAAACTCACTGTCATCTCATTCTCTGACAATGTGTGTATTGTCAAGACACTGCATTCATGCTCTTACAATGCACACATTGTAAACACTCTGAATTTTTGCATATTATTATTGTTCAGAGCTTCTACTTTAACACTAACTTTTACTGAAAATGAAAAAGTGATTTTAGCATAATTTTAGGTACATGATCAATATATAAACAATGAGTAATTAGATATTAAAATTTTAAATTGTAGCATCACTTGAAATAGCATGATAGATATAAAATACTTAGAGATACATTTGACAAAATATATGCAATAATTTTATACTAAAAACTATAGCATATTGCTGAGATAAATGAAAGAGGACATAAATAAATTGAGAGATGTATTATACCATGTGGTAATGGATAGAAAGACACAGTATAGCTAATATGTCAAGTCTACCAAAATTGATCTATAGATTCAACTTGATCTCAATCAAAATCCCAGCAGGCAATTTTTCCCTAGAAATTGATAAGCAGATCTTAAAATGTATGTAGAAATGCAAAAGACTTAGAATAGTAAAAGGATATTTGTAAAGAAGAACAAAATTAAAGGGCTTATACCTTCTTATTTCAAGACCTATGAAGTTACAGCAATCAAAGCAGGGCATAGCATCAAGTTAGACAAATAGAATTAGTTGATCAGAATAGATTCCAAAATAGACCCGCACATACATGGCCAATTGGTATTTGACAAAGTTGCAAGGGTAATTCTGCGGAGAAAGGATAATCTTTTCCAAAAAATGGCGCTTCAGCAAATGTATGCAATGAACTTTGATCAATAACTCACATCGTATGCAAAAAAATAACTCTAAATTGATGATAGATATAAACATAAACCCCAAACCTATAAAGCTAACAAAACTAAATAGAGGAGAAATTGATCTTGGGTTAGGCAAAGATTTCTCAGATAAGACACCAAAATCATGATCCACAAAAGAAAAAGATATAAATTGGACTTCTTCGACATTAAGAAATTTTACTGTTTAGAAGATACTGTCAAAAACATGAAAAGACCAAACACAGCCTAGAAAAATATTTGCAAATTATATATATGATATTTTTATAAAATAATGACTTTTATCTCATATATATGATATACATATATTCTCATTCTTCACTGTAGTTAGATTCTATAATGTTATGTTGCTGTGAACACTGAATTAGTGAATAGTAAGCCATTGTCCCTAGGAGAAATATAGAGGTAGGTTCCTGTCAGCCTCTTGTCCCAATATCTTTATCAACTGATAAATACAAAACTTGTGTCTGTTTCTCTTAAAAATGCCATATTGAATAGAAATTGTTAATGAACTCATGGACAACGGCACTATAAGTAATAGCTAAACAGTGCTCATCTAACCCATATTTTCTCTGTAAGACTGTAAGGGAAAATACATTTGCATAGGCAACAGGTTTCTTAGGCCAAACTAAGATGACTGCCACAGTGTCCCCCCCACCCGCACACCCACCCCTGCACCCCGTTAGCTGGCCTTCTGGGGAGGCATGAGTCAGCAAACTCACGTAACCAGGGTGTTTTCTCCTAATGTGAACCCACGTGATAGCACCTTCCCGTGGCATGTTGCCACTATTGTTCAGAGCCATATATAAGCGCTCGCCACGTTCTCGGCCATGTTTTCCACCACTGCTGTAACCACCCCCCCACCCCGCCACCCCGACCCCCACAATAAAGAGCATGTCTCACCTGCCTGCTGCCACTCGCCTTTTCTTCCAATTTCTGAAGGCTGCGCCGTAGCACACGCTAGCCACAGAGCATCCTCCTCACACTTGGAATAGTCTGGCAGGATCCGGCGGGGTGAGTGTCCCCTCTACCCCAGCAGGGGAGGACAGGTGGCCTCCTACAGGCTTGTGGTAGCCAGTGGCAGCGGTTCTCATGTCGTGGGCCCCTGCCACAAGGTGGGAGCAGGTGGAATGTATGCCTGCCGCCCTGAAAAAGGCCTTGCAGGCTTTGGAGGAGTCGCTGCAGCCTAGGGAGCGAGCAGAGGCTGGTCGGGTGGGCTGGCTCTTCCTTACAGCCCTCCGGAGCAGCATGAGGACACCCTGTGGCAGGAAGTCCAGGTAAGGGAGTTACAAGAGACAGGAAGATTTAGAAGCCCACCTGCAGGAGCTGAAGAAAGAGTTAACAAGCAGTTCGACCTTGGACGCTGACGAAACTTCAAGTATGCAGGAGACTGGGGGTCGGGGAGCCTCTGGCGAGAGCCCTCATGGTGGTAAAACAGAGAGTGGCGCATGCGCAACCCATAGGGCCCAGGGTGGTGGTATAGGGCGCGCCTAGAGTAATGGAGCATATCTCTTTGTCTGCACCCCTGTGGCGCTGTGGGAGTTGGAGTCAAGCAAGGAGTGGTGGCCCTAACTACGGTGACCGCTTGTTTGTAGCCTCTGCCTCAAGGTAGAGTGTAGTTATGGATGCCAATTGCTCCATCTCCTGTGGGGAACACAGGACGCTGGGTGGACATGGGAACTGACTGCTTCCTAATCTATGGAAGCCCTGAGTGGTTTGCTGGACCCACAGCCTACACAGATGGCTATCATGGGCAAACCATTGAAGTTAAGCAAGTGACTGTTCTACTGGGGACAGGGCATTTGGCTCCCAGGCCTTACACTGTGTATGTGTCCCCCGTGAAGGAATATATTCTGGGTGTTGACATTCTGTGTGGCTTAATCCTAACCACCTCTGCAGGTGAGTTCCACCTCTGAGTTAGGGTTGTAAAGCCAGTGGCACATGGCCACCGCCATCATCCTCCACAGGTTCTGCCCACACCCTGTGGTGTGATCGCACTCGACAGTATCATTTCCCTGGGGGGACATGAAGAAATTTCATAAGCCATATTGCAGCTGGAAGAGGCCGGCATAGTGCGCCCGGCTCAAAGTCCATCCAATTCTCCTGTTTGGCTGGTTAAGAAACCGGATGGAACTTGGAGAATGACAGTGGAATACTGGGAGCTGAATAAAGTGACTCTCCCACTACTTACTGTGGTGCCATCTATGCTGGATCTGATGGATCAATTGACTTTGTGCTTGGACAGTACCACTGTATAGTGGACCTGGCCAATGACTTTTTCTCCATAGACATAGCAATGGACAGTCAAGACCAGTCTGCCTTCATGGGAAGGACAATAATGGACATTTGTGGTTTTACCACAAGGTTACCTTCATAGCCCAGCATATGTCATGGTTTGGTGGCACAAGATTTGGCTACATGGAGTCGGTCATCCTCAGTGTTTCTGTTTCATTATATTGATGATATAATGTTAACCTCTGATTCCCTTACAGATCTTGAAGAAGCTGCTGCCAATCTTCAAACCTTGTTGGAACAACGGGGTTGGGCTGTGAATGACTCTAAGGTCTAGGAACCTGGCTTGTTGGTCAAATTCTTGGGTGTTGTCTGTTCAGGTAAGACAGCAGCAATCCCAGAGGTAGTTATATATAAGAGTCAAGCCTTCCCCCAACCCACTACAGTAAAACAGTGACAAGTGTTTGTGGGGCTTTTGGGGTATTGGTGTATATTCATTCTTCACTTGGCCCAACTGTTGTAGCCATTGCATTCATTGTGCAAAAGGGGGTCACAATGGGACTGGTCCCTGGAGGCAGAGGCCTGCTTTATGGCAGCCAAGAGGGCTGTTGCACTGGCCCAGATGCTACAAGTAGTAGATTTCTCACAGCCATTTGACCTCAATGTGACAGTCGACTCAAGTGGGATGGGCTTGGGTTTGTGGCAGTGGCAGCATAAGCAGTGAGTCCCTATTGGATTTGGTCCCAGATTTGGAAAGGCCCCCAAGAGCACTATTCCTTGGTGGAAAAGCAGCTGGAGGGTGTGTATGTTGCCCTTCAGGCCTGTGAAGCCATAACTGGGCAGTCTAAGGTGCTAGTGTGCACCACATACCCCATAGCAGAATGAGTTAGGTCATGGATAACCAGCCCACTATCAGGGGTAGCCCAGGCACCCATGCTGGTGAAGTGGGGAGCTTACTTAGAGCAATGAGCAGAGTTCAGCTCCAGCCCTTTAACTGCAGAGTTACAGACAGTACTGTGTCCTGTTTAATTTGTGTCTGATGATGACCTTCAGACCATGATAAAACCTAGGGAAGAGAGCCTGTACCTTGAAGGATGAGGTCCCCCTCCAGTAGAGGCATGGTATACCGATGGATCCAGTCGTGGCCCCTTCCTGTTAGCCCAAGGGACAGCCATCCAGTTGGATCATGATGAAATTTGGTTTGAAATGGGGCAGGGGCAGAGTAGCCAATGGGATGAATTGAGTGCTATGTGGATTGTAGTTGTGCATGAGCCGTCCCTTTTGCATGTCTGCACTTATAGCTGGGCCATGCTTAAGAGCCTCACTGTCTGGTTACCTACGTGGAAAGCCCAAGGTTGGCTAGTAGGGCACTGCCCAGGCAATGGGGACAGGCAATGTGGGACACCACCTGCAGCAAGGACACCAGAAGAAGATCTGGGTGTATCATATTTCAGGACATAGACCTCCAGTCAGCCCTGGCAATGATGAGGCCAACACCCTGACAACTATGCGATGGATCAGGTCACCCTTGCTGGCTGACAAAGCCCTGTGGTTACACCATCATCTGGGCCATGCTGGTGTAAAGACTATGGCTCAAGTGACCCAGAGGTGGAATCTACACATACCTATGGAAGATTTGTGGATGACTTGTTATCAGTGTGAGGTATGTGCCCAACATTATCCACATTGTAGGTGTCTCCCCACCATTTCTGGACATGTCCAATGGGGAGACCATCCTTTGGAGAGTTGGCAGGTTGACTATGTGGGTCAACCTGCCTCGGTCTAACATGGCGGTACGTGCCTTCACATACACCACCATGTATGATATCTCTACCAGCCTCCTTTTTGCCTACCCAGTGGCCCCGGGCTGACCAAACATCCACCATTAATTAAGGCATTGGAGCATTTTACCACTCTATATGGATGACCCCTCACTATAGAAAGTGACTGGGGTAGTCATTTTATGGGACATGAAGTCAAATGGTGGGCACACCAAATGGACATTGAGTGGATAGCCTATGTGTCCTACTGGCCTCAGGCCACTGGCATGATAGAGTGATACAATGGTTTGTTGAAGGGAAAGCTAAAAAGTAGAACTTTCCCCCCATCTCTCCGGCACTGGACATAGAGGTTGGATCAGGCTGTTGAAGTGCTGAATGAACAGCCCTGAAAGGGTGGGCCTGCCTCCGTAGATTATTTAATCTACAAGCAAACCACTCCCCTCCAATTGACTGATGTCGCCAAGCATCCGCTGATGCGACCCAAGGCAACTAAGGATGGAACTCTTCTGCTTCCGGCTCCAACTCCCCTCAAGGAAGGAGAGATGAAAACTTGGATAGGGTCATCAAGTATAACGGGTTCTGAATCCTGGTGGATTGGTCTGTTAGCCCCATGGGGTGATGGGTTACAGTACCTCTCCAACAGGTCATCTGCCATGCTCACCCCTGAGGAGCAATCAGTGACAGTCATGGTAGGCCACCACAGAAAGGGCACCCTCCTCATGGATACCTTAGTTCTTGCCCTTTGGGTAATTCACCAGGTTCCCCTTGTTTTGGCACCTGAAACTGCCAAACCATTATGGGAGAGACTGTGTGGTACCATCACCCAGGACAAAAGGCAATTCGAGCCACAATCTTGTCTCAGGATGGACAGATAGCCTGTGTGCTGCCTGAAGGATGTGAGCCACCCTTAGTGGTCCCCTGTCTGCTCCTTCTCACCCACCAGAGTAATCCAGGCTAAGGGCATCGCCTCCTGGGCTCATACTTATACTCAAGTCACAAACTTTTCTCACTGCTGGGTCTGCATGGAGTTCCTGGTGGATACATTTTATTTCTGTTACATTTTACTGCCTTCTATGAACATGTAAGCTCATCAGTTAGTCCAAATTTAATAGTGAGTACGTGTGGTGTTTGTTTTTCCATTCTTTAGATACTTCACTTAGGAGAATGGGCTCCAGTTCCATTCAAAGTGTTGCAAAAGGCATAAATCATCCTTCTTCATGGCTGAGTAGTATTACATGGTATACATATACCACATTTTGTTAATCCACTCATGAATTGATGGGCACTTGGGTTGATTCCACATCTTTGCAATTGTGAATTATGCTGCAATAATGTTTGAGTGCAGGTATCTTTCCCATAAAATGACTTCTTTTCCTTTGAGTAAATACCCAGTAGTGAAATTGCTGGATCAAATGGTAGATCTACTTTTGGTTCTTTGAGGTATCTCCATACAGTTTTCCATAGAGGTTGTACTAATTTGCAGTCTCACCAATAGTGTATAAGCATTCCTTTCTCTCTGCATCCACACTTGCACCTATTATTTTTGGACTTTTTAATAAAAGCCATTCTAACAGGGGTAAGGTCATATCTCATTGTGATTTTAATTTGCATTTCCCTGATGATGAGTGATGTTGAACATTTTTTCAGGTGTTTATTGGCCATTTTTCTATCTTCTTTTGAAAAGCTTCTGTTGATTTCTTTTGCCCACTTTTTGATGAAGTTGTTTGATTTTTTTCTTGATGATTTGCTTGAGTTCTTTTTAGATTCTGTCTATTAGCCCTTTATTGGTTGTATAGCTTGTGAATATTTTCTCCCATTCTGTAGGTTGTCTGTTTGCTCTATTGATCATTTCTTTTGCTGTGCAGAAGATTTTTAATTTAATCAAGTCCTGTTTATTTATTTATTTATTTATTTTTTTGTTACTATGATTGCCATTAGGGTCTTCTTCATAAATTCTTCGACTAGGCTATATCTAGAAGAGTTTTTCCAACATTGTCTTCTAGAATTCTTATGGTTTCATGCCTTACTTTTAAATCATTTATCCATCTTGAATTAATTTTTTGTGAAAGGTGAAAGATATGGATACAATTTCAATCTTCTGCATGTGGCTATCCACTTTTCCCAGTACCATTTATTGAATAGGGATTCTTTTCCCCAGTGTATATTTTTGCCTGCTTTGTCAAAGACTCCGTAGCAATGGATACCAACCAAAATGAAAATATTGAAATGATAAATAATTCCAAATATGGATTGTGAGGAAACTCAATGAAATTCAACAGAAAATGGAAAACCAAGTCAAAGAATAATTCAGAAAATGAGTGAAAAATGTACTAAAGCGATAGACATATTAAAGAAAAAGCAAATAGAACTTCTGGATGTGAAAATTCATTTAAGGAAATATAAAACACAGTAGAACATTTTAAGAATAGACTAGTCCAGGCTAGAAGAAAGAATATCAGAGCTTGAAGACAACTCTTTTGAATTAACTCAGTCAGTCAAAAATAATGAATGGAGAATTAAGAGGAATGAACAAAGCCTACAAGAATTATGGGATTATGTAAAATATCCAAATATAAGAATCATAGGCATTCAAGAGGGTGAAGCAGAAAATGCACAAGGCCTGGAAAACCTATTTGAGGGACTAATTTAGGAAAACTTCTTTTGTCTTGCTGGAGATATAGACATTCAGATACAAGAAGCTCAACAAACACCTGGGAGACTTACCATGAAGAGGCAATCACCAAGACACATAGTCATCAGACTGGCCAAAATCAACACAAAGGAGGACTCCTGTGAGCCATAAAGAGAAAACATCTAGTAACTTATGAAAGAAAACCCATCAGACTAACTGCAAACTTCTCAATGGAGACCATACAAACCAGAAGGGATTGGGGCCCCAACGTCAGTCTTCTTAAACAGAATAACTGCCAGCCTCAGATTTTGTATCCTGCAAAACTAAATTTCATAAATGAAGGAGAAATAAAGACCTTTCCAGACAAGCTAACACTGAGAGAATTTGTCAAGACCGGACCTGCCTTGCAGGAAATACTCAAAACTACATTATACATGGATCAGCACAATGGTCACTCATCAGCGCAAAACCACCCAAAAGCTAAAGCTAAGAGCTCATATGAAATAATAGTACAAGAGATAAAACAAAGCAACAAAATATTATTTAACTGGATGAACAGAACAGCATCCTACATATCAATTCTATCAATCAAAATTAATGGTTTAAATTCCCCACTCAAGAGACACAGGCTTGCTGAATGGATATAAATACAAGCCAAGTATCTGCTGTCTCCAGGAAGCACATCTAACCCACGGGGACTCTTACAGACTCAAGGTTAAGGGATGGAAAAAATACTTCATGCAAATGGTAACCAAAAGAAAGCAGGTGTAGCCATTCTTGTATCAGATAAAATTGACTTTAAGTCACCTACAGTAAAGAAAGACAAAGATGGTCATTATATACCAATAAAGGGAGAAATTCAATAAGAAAACATAACAATCTTAAATATTTATGGACTTAACACAGGAGAGCCCAGATTCATAAAGTAAACCCTACTGGTCTAAGCAGAGATAAACAGCAGCATCATAATTGCCACAGACTTCAACACCCTACTGACAGAACTGGACAGATCATTGGAGCAGAAAATAAATAAACACTGGACTTAAACAGGACTCTAGAACAAATGGGCCTAACAGACATTTACAGAACATTTCACCCCAAAACTACTGAATATACATTCTTCTCATCAGCACATGGAACATTCTCCAAGCTTGATCATATTTTAGGCCACAAATCATAGCTCAACAAATTTGAAGCAATAGAAATCATACCATGTATCTTCTCAAATCATTGTGGGATAAAACTAGAAATCAACACCAAAAGAAACACCCAATTTTACTCAAAGAAATGGAAATTAAACAACTTCCTGCTGAATGATTATTGTATCAATGGTGAAATTAAGATAGAAATCAATAGATTCCTCAAACTTGACAAAAGGGACACCATTTATCAAAATCTGTGGGATGCAGCAAAAGCAGTCCTAAGGGGAAAATTCATAGCCTTAAATGCCTACAACAAAAAGATGGAAAGATCAAAATAAGAAAGAAATATCACATTCTCTGTTTTAAATTAATGGAAATCTGTTGCTGAGCTGCTCTTCCCTAGGGCTGTCTGGAAATTCTATATTGGTCATCTCTGTGGGCTCCCACCCCTGAATTGTGCAAGAAATTTCAGTGTTACAGCCTGAGCATCAGGGATGACCATCTGTCTGGTTTTTGGCCACCAGCCTGTTCCTGTGACCACAGAAACCCTTGGTTTCCCAGCCTTCAGGTTGGGAGGCTCTGTTAGTTGCGTGCCATGTTTCAGACCCAGGAATCTTGGAGGAGGCTGAGGGGTCATTATGCTTAGATCTGTCCTCTCTAGGTGTTCTCCAGAGCAATGCCTTCAAGGTCCTACTGTCTCCCTGGGCATTCCCTGGAAGAAGTGTGGGTCTGGGCTTCCCGCAGGATTCACACACCTCTCTCATCGATCCCCAAAATATACTTCTCTGTGTTATGGGCTCAGTTCATACATGGAAGTTCTGATCTCCAGCACCCCAGAAAGTGACTGTATTTCGAGATGGGGCCTTTAAAGAGGTAACTGAGTTGAAATGAGGTCTTTAGGGTGGGCCCTAATCCAATATGACCGGTATCCTTTTAACAAGGGGAGATTAGGACAGAGAGAGAGAGACACCAGACACATGCACGCACAGGGACAACCTTGCAAACACACAGTGAGAAGGTGGCCACCTGTGAGTCAAGGAGAGAGGCTTCAGAAGAAACCAACCCTGCTGACACCTTGGTCTCAGACTTGCAGCCTCTAAAACTGTGAGAAAATAAATTTCTGTTGTTGAAGGCACCCAGTTTGTCGCTAGTCCCAGGAAACTAATATAAGCTGTACCTTTTTTTTTTTTTTTTTTTTTTTTTTTAAAAATTAAGGTGTGGTTTTTTTTTTATTTTATTTAGGAATTTTAACAAATTTGGTTGCAAAGAAACACGAAAGACGTTTAGAATTTTGACG
>CAUYRT010010574.1:0-37837 GCA_963574885.1 Lepilemur ruficaudatus
CTGGCTGTGGGAGGATGGCTCTGCTCCTTCCTGGAATCTGTAAGTTTCTAAGAGCCTTTTTTGGTCTTTGTGAATTTATCCTTAGATCTGACAAGGGAAGGTAGCATCCAGGAGCACTGAAGCTAAAATCACCTACCTAGGACATAAAACAGAAAAAAGAGAAAGTGGGATAGAACAACAATTTTGGCTCCACCTAGAATATCCAAGTTTATGGTCAAGTGACGTGAAAGTTGATGTGCTTGTGATCATGAAAGAACTATTGACATATGCTTTATTTTGCCTTAGCTCCGTACTTGCAGGTATATGTGCCTGTACAGATAGATGCTTACAAACACAGGGGCAGCCAGAGAAAACAGTATTCTGGTGATTACTCTCTTTATTACTCTCTTTATTCTGGTGATCTCAATATTCTAAGCATCCTGTCATCTTTTAAATATCCTGGGCTTATTTCCTGTGTATTTATAAACTTTGAATCTCATTGTCATTGTTAAGTTCAGGATTTGTAGCATCACACAATGTCAAAGTTTATGCTCTGGCTTGTTTCCCTAGACTAGGTCAGCCGATACAGCTTAAACAAAACAGAAGTAAAGCATTTCGTATATCAATTCTGTTACAACAGCAAAAACTGAAAACTCTCTGGCCTCAATGCTACTGATTAGTAAGAGAATAACAGAGTGCTTTATGATATTGTACTCTAGAATCATAAGAACTGTGGTTATTGAAAAAAATGATAATGATTCAACATGTTAATATCTTATTTAAATGTTTTTAAAATTCTATAGTTTAATAAAAAGATCACCGTTGAAAATCTCACTTCCTTTTCCCATATTTTAACATTTTCTTCTGCATTACAGATTTTCATCATTTGAAACTCCAGATCCAAAGAACTGCATAGCGTATGAGCCAATGAACAGTGTTCTGGATGAACCATGTGAGAGAGAGAATCGTTACATCTGTAAACAACAGCTTATTTAAGTGCTGCTTGGGACCCTAACCCTAATCCTGGACTAGGGATCCAGGATTACTACAAATATTATTTTCACCTCATATTATTACTATTACTAATTATCTATTTCTTAGCTCTGTAAAATGTTTCAAACTGTCTTATCATACAATTTTCACATATTTGAAGACATGTGTTTTAAAATTGATGAAATTTGTACACCTACACCTGAAATTATAAAGCGCAAGTTAACAAAATTTATGACTATTTTGATGCATTTTAATGTATGTGTTTCACACAAAATTCAATGTAGTTTTAGTACACATTTGTGTGGTTTTATTTACATCCTTATAAAGTCTCTTCGCAGAAATTTAAATAAAATTTAATTCACACTAAGCAACGTATATCAACATCACTTCAGTCCTTTGTATGACACACTAAATTGGGAAGTTGCTGTCTCACCTCACTTTTCTGGATGTACGAATAATGTTAATGTTCTGTATTGATATCTGTGTATCTGAATGATTTAATTTAGAGCTGAAAGTGCCGTATGACAATTTTCTCACATTTGCCACCCATTTCAGAGAAGAACACACGTATGCTTATGCATCAGTGAAGGAGCCACTTACATGGACAATGATGATCTTATTCCCTTTTCTAAAAATTATGTGTCTAATACCAAACAAATCCCTCTTGGGAGTGGAGGGCACTCCATTTTATTGAGGGGTTTCTGAACATGTCAAAGAAGGGGTGGGGACCATAATGGGTTCCAATGGTGTGACTTGGATGGGATTTTCCTGATGTCACCGCCATTAAAAACCAACTCCATTTTGTAACTGTCATGTATATAATTTTTTAAGAAATTTATGTTGGCATCTCTATTTGCTTTAAAGTGTATTTCAATTAAATGGCAATAATTAAGAAAAAGTTGTGTGTAATATATAAAGGCCCAGAAGAGGAAAGGACCTCCTAAATTTTATTTCTCAAAATATAAACAGGACTATGAACTGGACTCTGTGTATTCTTGTATGAGGATTTACTTAGGAAAAAATGCATTTAAGTTACATAAGGAAATATATAGGATAGAATATAACAACTTTCAAATGTTTAACTTGAACTGGATAGCTTATGCATTACACTTTCTGGAGAGTTGAAATGTTTCCATTTTTTGATTACAAAATACTATATATTTTTTTTTAATTGGGGGAAAACTACAAAGCATTTACAGTACAATGTTTAAAGTCACAATTTGTAGTGAGCTGATTTCCAAAAATATATTACCACTCAAGTTGACTTATCTTGTTACATTCAAAAACCTACTCTGTCAAAGTAGTCCAGAGAGTACATACATAGTGCTCCAATTATATCTACGTACAACCAACACTTCATTTTAAGTGTACAATGAAATGATTTTCAGTGAATTTACCGAGGTGTACAGTTAATCACATGAATCAGTTTTTGAGGAATTCCTTTCCCATATTGAGACCCCTAATTCTACCTCCCAACTACTTTTCAAGCATATCCCACCCCGCCACAGTGGCGGCCCCCGGGGGCGGGGGGGGAGATGCTTGAAAAGTAGTGGGGGAGCGAAATTAGGGGTCTCAATAGGGGAAAGGAATTCCTCAAAAACTGATTCATGTGATTAACTGTACACCTCGGTAAATTCACTGAAAATCATTCAACTGTACACTTAAAATGGAGTGTTGGTTGTACGTAGATACAGTTGGAGCACTATGTATGTACTCTCTGGACTACTTTGACAGAGTAGGTTTTTGAATGTGACAAGATAAGTCAACTTGAGTGGTAATATATTTTGGGAAATCAGCTCACTACAAATTGTGACTGTAAACATTGCACTGTAAATGCTTTGTAGTTTTCCCCCAATTAAAAAAAAATAATAATATTACAGGAATTGCTATCTTGTTACGAAAAAAATAAAACAAACAAAAACCAAACGTGACATATCATCAAATCTGATATTTTTCGAGTCTCATAATGCTAAAGTTGGAAAAAATTGGATGCTTTCTAGTCAAATTCCTTCTTTTTATGGGTAAAACTAAGTTCTGTGAAGATTAAATGGCTTATAATAGATAGTTCCTGACAAAATGATGTGGGTCTCTTCAATTAATATGTCATGCTCTAAATGACCCGATGATAGTTCCTAGAACACAAGACAAGCTCATTTTAGAAAACTGACATTGGGTTGCTTTGACATTGATTCTGATTACCTTCTCCATTGATACCAATTACCTGAGTACAGAATTTTAGTGGGCAAGCACAGAAATTATATCTTCTAGAATTTCATCAAGTGTTGTGTATCAAGGATTTTATTGGCCATTGAACATGGATACAGTGTTTGCCTCAAAACTGTATCATTATTGCGACTGAAACATGATCATTCACATTCAAATAAGGTATTTATCATCTCATATGAATCAATGTTTGTTTGAATTTTAATACTGCTCTAAACCTAATACCTATCCCCTCCAATCTAATGGCTGGCAAGGAAACTTTGTTGCTCTTTGTGATCAGTCCTCTCTCTCGTGTTTAAACTCCTTTAAGTATAAATAGTCTTTCACTCGCTTTCAACAGATAATTTATTCAAAGCATATTAACAATATTTTATTAAACATATACTTTACATAGGCTTGTTCATCTGCAATGATGTGTTTCATTAATTCAAGTGTTTACTAAATGCCAGCAACACAGGGCTAAGAGTGTCGTTTGGTTTCTCTGCATTGCTGCTGCAGTGTAAAGTACATGTATCTCAGATATAAAAAATCCAAGACATCATACCGCGCCCTTTGCTTTGGGAGCTCTCACTCACCAGTGGCAGATTGCTTGGCAGTGATTCAGAGAGAAAGTCAATGGAATGGGGAAATAAGCTGCTTCCTTTTAGCATTAACTGGGACTTTATCCTATTTTCCACTAAAGTAATTAGGACTCCCTGATGAGTTCCCAGCCTTGAGTCCTGGAGTAGGAAGAAGACAGATAGGTACTGAAAGTATTCATGACACTAACTACAGCTTGAGGAGGGTTTTTTAAGAATATTATAATATCTGAGGTTGCTGTATGATTGGTGTGAAGAGAAAGTGATAATCAGGGCAGCTACGAATGACAAGATGTCAGACGATAATATTAAAGAATAAGAAAGAGTCTCAGAAAGAGTGGAAAATGGTTAACTAGAACACATAGTTGAGAAACTTCCTTTGTGAGCTAGTCAGGCCACATTGTGAGAAGTAGAGGAAGAACCGGGAACAGGAAAAGTGCCATTTTTGAAAGCATGTTGTCATTATTAAATGGCTGGTGAGGTGACTGCCAGAAATGGGTGAAAACATCACTGACAAGACTGAAGGGGGGCACTCCAGAGGTGACTGACAAAATTTAAGATCATGAATCCTTCCTGACACAGGTCTAATATTGGCACGATTATAAAAGTCATTTTATAGCAGTAAGAACGATATTAACTTTTTCCATGTTAAATTGTAAGATATATCCTAGATTGTAGTATTATACAATCACTTGTTTCTCATTTTCATATTTTATGCCTTTATAAGAAGTAATGACAGGAATGACTTAGTTTCTTGAACACTATCTTTACAAGTGGTTACTACTAGCTCTTCTTTTTCCACACTACCAACTTTGGAGAGAGCCGGTAATGAGGATAGCTCACTCCAGTATTGCAGAATGGAATGAGAAGAGGCTGAATTGGCAAAATAAAGCTTTGCTAGTAACATGTTACAAATTTTGGTAGGTACATTTATGCCACCAAAAATTAAGGCTTTCATTAAAGTCAGAAATAAATTCTAGGATTATGGCTGTAGCTAAGCCTTAAGCTGTTATCAAAGCTACAAATGATCAATAGAAACTTTACTCTTAAGAATCTCTTCTTCTGGATCTGCCCAGCCACTGATGCCTCACACACCTAAATCTTTTTCAATCCTTGCCAAGTGGATGAATTAAAGTTAATAGTACAGGCTAGCTTAATTAATAGATCTATAAATTAATAAATGATGTTGTCTTACTCGAAACTCTTTTTGTTTACAAGGAAAGGATACCATATTGAAATAGTGTAAGGCAAAAGGTTAAATTTTTAAATATTATCGAATGATCTCAAAATATCAAAGGAAAAGTTAGCAAATAAAGTCTTATGCAGGGTAGAAACCAGAGTATATCTGGGTGGATGGGTCTTTAAGATAAGACTTTCATTGTAACATGGGAGGAGGACAAAAAAAAAAGTGTTTACTACACTGTGTAATACAGATAATAAAGAAACTTATTGTAAAACAAATATAAGTTCTATGACTATGTATAGATACATTGATGACTCTCAAATGTATATCTCTATTTAACTGCTCTCCTGAACTCCAGACTTGTATATCCAACTGCCTACTTGTATCTATACTAGGAAGTCTAATAGATATTTCAAAACTAGTATTTCCCAACAGAGTTCCTCATACATGCCCCTACAAATGGGTCTTCTACCAAGTGCACTATTTCAGTTAATTGCACCTCTCTTTACCCATTTACTCACGCATAAAAACTTCGGATCTTATCAGTTTTGTCTACATCTTACATTCAGGAACTAGCCACATGGACACCCCTGACGTAAGGGAGGCTGGGGAATGTAGGCCCTGGTTGAGCAGCCAATTCCCTGAAACAGGTCTGCCCTCTGGAAGGGGACTCTCTATGCCTCATTAGCCTACCTACTATTCCTTGAAAATATTACGAATGTTCCCCCATTGGGTATTTCATTTGATATTCCTTTTACCTGGAGCACTTTTCTCAGACCTCTTCATGGCTCATTTCTTCACCTCATTCTGGTCTTTGTTCAAACATCACCTATTCAAAGTGGCTTTCCTGACTATCCATTACATCTTAATAGCAGCTGACTCTAACATGTGCCTTTGTACATATTTACTGTTTATTTCTCTGTCCCCACCAGAAAGGCAGCTCCAAGATTACAGAGATGGCTTGTTTTATTTCCTACTCTATCCCCAGTGCCAAGAACCATGTCTGGCAAATTGTAAGAGCTATAAATATTTAAGTCTAGAGTTTTTAAAATTAAGAACAGAATGATTATTTCTAAGTAGGAAAGGAAGTATAAATTCTTTGAGCATGTATGCAAGGGTTGATACAGTCTCAGAAAGTGGGGGAGGATATTCTAATTTCAAACGGTATCAGTGGGTTCATATAAGATCCCATTCTGGACTATAGATATTCCATGAAAGTAGTAGCCATAAATCATTTTGAAGTAGGAAATGACATAATTTTATTTGTCATTAACAGGATAATTGTGAGCGTTTTGTGAATGCAGAGAGGAAGAGGGCACATACTAGAAAGAGGGAGACCTGGATATTATATGAGAAAGGGAAGTAAAATGTAATTCAGCACCTAAATTTTTGAGGCAGAGTATTGAGGATTTAATAATGGTCCTTGTCTTAAAATATTCTGTCAATAATCTTATGATATAAGCATTATTTCCCTGTATTTTACAAATGAGAATATTGAATTTCAGAATTCAGCATAAGTAACTTGCTGAAGATTGTAGCACTAATTGGCTGAAATAGATTTTTTTGGTCTACAAATGGAATTTTTTGTTTTTAGGATATCATAGCAAGCAATGAAGTAGACCCTTCTGAGATTAAGAAGTTGATGGTACAGTAGGATCCTCTTAGTGAGGGAGGGAGTGGAAATTATGGGGGTGACAAGTGAATGGCACTTGATGGCACTAATGAAGATAAAGGCAATGAGAGGAAGAATAGATTTCCCAAGAAAGGTAGTGATGGTTTCAGCTGCTTTGGTTTGGGTCTCAAGTGCTGGGCAATTTACTGTATGTTAATGTGTAGTAAATCATCAGGAATTTGATTTTAACTACTAATTTATACATGAAAATTATTTAGCTACTTTTATTCCACAATTCTTATGTTTGCAAATTATTATTTTTTAAGAATTGGTGATTAATATTTCTACTGAAAACTTTCCCCAGCAACTGACATAAAGAAATCCTTCCTTGGACTGAGAATCAGTGGTGTTTGGCCCCAGGAATGTAAATATATTTACACAGCCAGCTTTATCAAGAATCACTGTGTTTCTGTTGTTAGGCCAAGAACAGATTGGCTGAAGCACAGCAAACATAAGTAATGATAAATGGTGGAATATCAAATTAGAACAGGTGTCTAGCAGGATGCCGCCAGGATTGGGACTGGGCCCAGCCTTATTTAACACTCTCATTAATGATCTGGAAAAGCAGGTATGCAGTGTGTCAAGCTTGGAGAGATGCTGTAAAAACCAGAGGGAAAAGCAATAACCTGCAGACACAATCTTGAATTCCAAAATACAGTTTAGTTCAAGTGAATGGGAGAGAACAATGATGTAGTTTGGAACTATAATTAGATGCATATAATTGGGAAGGAAATAACAAAATATACAGGTCATCATTTGGATTGTTTTTCAACCTTTTAATACATAACCATAAAGAAATAATAGTATTTATTTGAAATCCTAGTACAAGAGGAGGAGTTGGCTTAGTTGGAAACAACAGATTAAAAGGTTTCAGCTGTCCTAGGCTTTTTTCTAGGTGTTCAAGCACTGAGGGGGCCCCTAAACATCTTTCTGCTCCTATAACCCGTTCAAAGGAAAGTGTTGATAGACTCTACAAAAGCTCATTTTTTTAAAGATATCTTGAGCAAATTTGTGGCTTTGATGAGGGATGGCAATCTAATTATTTAGAAGGAAATGACATCATTTTGACTCTTTTCACTTTATAGTAATATTAGAAAACAGTTGTTTCAGAGCCACCCACACAGATGCCTCAGATGTCACAGAGGGCAATTGGAGCTACAGGTGAAAGAGGGTAAATCATTTGTGTCTCTTTCATTATTGTAGTTCTTCTGCAGATGTTACTAAAACTCAAGGAGAGGGAGAGAACTTTCTTTTGCAGGTGGTGAAAGTGAGGTACCTGGGAAAGCAAATGACTTGCCCAAGCTTCTGTGTGTTGTGCCCTCCAAATATTCAATTTGCTTCCCTATGTTTCCTAACCTCTTCATAATTAGTTGGGGTCATGTGACAAAGTTGGCACAGTGAAGTCTGGACAGATATGGCATACTTCGCTTCCAAAGTGAGATCGCGGAAAGGTCAACCCATAGTTTTCATTTTCTCTCTTCTCCTTGATTCTAGGAATTATATTGTTACAGATGGGGAGTTCTTTGACAGCCTGAATCCATGAGCAACTTTGTGCAGGAGAGACCTCATCAATCTGTGATTAACATGTGATTAACTTGAATGAAATATAAACCTTTGTTAGAGTTGGAAATTGCTTTGTTAATACTGTCTTATCTAGCCTATCTTTGCTGATGCAATATGAGTAACCAAAATAAATTTTACAAAGGAAGAAGTAAAACAGTCCTTAACAATACAAATAAAATGGCTAAGCTCAAAACTTCTAAAGATCTTGCATAATGTAAATCTATGAAATCTATCCAGATAAAGATTAATTTATTGGCATCAAGAATTTCTTTAAGGAAGGGCATAGTTGTTCGGTAACAAATCAACCCCAAAATACCTATTTACAATAATGTATTGAGAATCATGAGTCATGAAACAATATAAAGCCTTTTTGTAAATTTATTTATATTTTCAGCCTTACTACAATACTGTAGCATTTCCTTTCATTTGTCCTATTTCCGAATAGAGCACAATGCTACTACTTTGGGAATTATTCAATAAGTCTGTGTTCATTTTCAAGTAGCTTTCACAGTACTTTTAGGTGAGGCTAAGAACATACTTTCTTTACCATCTTTTTTTTACCCAAAGTATGATTGATCTTTAATTTTTCGTAGGCATGCTTAGAGAGGCTCCACTCATTTTCAGTTCACTTAATTTAATACCTTTTTTTTCATCCCAAGCTCCATTCTACTTTCTTCCCAGACTGCAAAACGCCTGCTTGCCTACTCACCTTTCCTCCACTTCCTCAGCCTCTTTGGTTTTTCTCCCTATTGCAGAAGACTGGAATGCACCTGCCTGAGTAAAACCCCTTCCTCCTTCTCCCTCTACAAGCACTGTCACCCATTGCACTTAATTCATATTAACTGAGAATTAATTGAAAACTTGAGGTATTGAGGGTATTCTCCCTTTCAAATCAAAATATGTATTAAAATATGAAGAAAGCTCAGTCTGGGCAAGGATGTCAATTCACAGATGTGCTCAGAAAGTTCCACCTCATGTTTCCTGGACCTGTGTCAGGAAACAGGTCTGAATAGTTCACCTAAACTCCATCAGAAAAAGGTACCCACAGAAAAAGTGCAGTCACGTATCTATATTGTTTGGCCCTTTATGAATTTGAATACCTTTAGATGGGGGTTTCCCTCTCCAGTTGACAGCAGCCTCTGCTGCTAGATTTTAACCCACCTGCAGCTATTTTATCCATATGTGACTCCTTGCAGGTGTTTGAATTTGTGATATCTGCCTAACCCATACTGCTTTATTTTTATTTAATGATCCAGTGTGTCAGCTCATGTATACTTTGGTATTTTAATTCACTTTTGAAAACTTGAATACCTTAAGGTTATTACTTATCTAATGAAAAAAAAGTGTGTTCTTTACATAAATAGTCTCACATTTACTTATCAATAATTCGTGTTTTAGATTGTGCCATGTTTCCAGATATGAAAAGATGAGCTGAGAAAAACAGACTAAGCATTTCAGTATAAGAATACAATGAAAATAAATTGGATAGTCAAATTTTTTAAGAAAAACAATATAGAAAATACTTTAAGATTCACAGTATTTGAATTATGTATATACAAAAATTATTTCCTTTTAATTTATGAGATTTTAGAGCTGAAAAAGAACTACATTTTATGTAACATGTTTATTAGAAACACTTTGTATTGAAAGATTAGATTAATGAATTATTTCTGTCTCTGTAATTTTCACTGTAATATACTATTAAAGCCTGATAAGCATAGGAAAGTAGAAAAATCATAAATATACAGCTCTATGAATTTTCCCAAAGTCAACACACCCACATACTCTGGGCCCCAATAAGAAAGAGAACATTACCAGAACCTCAGACACCTGTTATAGCCCCTTGGTTTCCTCTTTGCTTTTTAAAATGAAATTATCATATTTGCTTAAATTCTACCATTGCTTATGTCTTAGCTCTTCCTAAAGGTTATCTCTTGGATACAGTGATGGAAAGCAGTTGCTCATTCCTCTATTTATGTCTATCCAGCTTCTTTGCCTTACCTGGTTTCAGACCACCTGGGCATTGTAGAATTTTGTGTCAATTCAAGGGTGTCCGTGAACCAATTTTTAGGCTAAATACTTAGCATAAAATATCAGTCAGAAAGTATTCATCAGCAATATATTTAAAGTTTGTGGTCAACCACAAATAGCTTTTTTGATAGTGAGTTCATCTATTTTATCAAATACCGCAAGAAAGCAAATATAATAAGAGTTGGGATGCGATTCCTCCTTCTAGACAAAAGAATTAATGTCATGCTGTTTTCAAACGCCTTAAAAAAGGGAAATTATTATTCACCTCAATAGTGTCATAAGAACACATTGCTATTTCAACATAGTTGAGATTATTATTATTGTTTTTATTCTATTTTTCTTTTGTTGCTAATGTGTTTACATTGCTAGATTATAACCACCAACAACTATTTATTGATATACCTTGATAAAATATCATATATTTCCTTTTTGAAAGCATTTGTCATTAACCATAGAATAGACTTTTTCATTGCATATATATAAATGTGCATATAATTTATTTAGGAGAGACTTGGTGAAGTTTAACATCTTGCTCAAAGTCATGTGACTAATAAGTGGTAGACCTCAAGTTCAAGCCAAATCTGTGATGCCAAAGTCCCTTGCATTCAATTTTTTTTCTTTTTTATTATTTTATTATTTTCTTTCTTTTATTATTTTATTATATTCTTTTCTTCTTTATTATTTTCTTTTCTCTGGTTCCAACACTTCTAGTAGAGAAAGTTTCTTGCACTTTAGAGCACTGTGTCCAATAATGTGAAAATCCTAAGACAGCAGGGGAGGCTGGTATGAAGTCATGATAGCTCCAGAGAACACGAAGGCCAGCTTGCTTTGATTATCTGCCATGTGTGGGATGTTACTAGTCCAGCAATGTTGGACCATTTGAAACAAATCAGCAAGGTAAAGAAGCTGGACAGATGGGTTCTGCATGAATTAAACGAGCGTCAGAAGAAAAATTGTCTTAAGCTTGCCTTTCTTTGCTGTCGCGACATAAAGGTGAACCATTTCTACACTGTATTGTTATGTGTGTTGAAAAGGGGAATTTTTTTGACAATTGCAAGAGTTCATCACAATGATTGGGTAAAGATGAAGTGTCGAAACACAGCCCCAAACCAAATATTCATCAGAAAAAGCTAAGGCTGTCTGTTTTGTGGTCCAGTGCTGGTGCTATATATTGACCAGCTTTATGAAACCTGGTCAATGCATTGCAGCAGATGTCTACTCTAACCAATTGGATGAAATGATGAGGATGCTTGCAATTAAGCAGCCGAGATTGGTCAGTAGAGACAGGCCAATCCTCTTGCAAGATAATGCTCAACCACATATCGCACAAACAACACTGCTCAAACTACAGCAGCTGGACTTGGACACCCTCTGTCATCCACTGTATTCACTAGACCTTCTACCAATTGACTACAACTTCTTCCAGACCTTGGACCACTTCTTGCAAGGAAAAATATTCAATTCTCAACAAGCTGTTAAAAACACCTTTTGTGATTTTTAATGCCACTCGCTCTCCAGGCATCTTGGCTGCTGGCATAAACAAGCTACCATTAAGATGGCAACACTGTTTGGATAGTTTAGGCTCATACTTGGATTAATTGTACTGCTTCTTGTTTGAGATATAATAAACTACACTTTTGATTCAGAATTGGACATTTCATATTTAATGACCTAATATTAAGTGGATAGTGTTCTTTCCTTTGATAGGAATCTCTTTTGCATACCACTCCAAATGAAGTCTTAAGAATCGTCTATGTTCTTTTATATATAACACCAGTTTTCTTCTATAATATCACACATTTTATCAAATAACATTGCAGATTATGCTCAGTTGTAAAATCTTGTTCACTTTTCTGTCTCCCACATCTGGCTGGAAGCCTCATGCTGAATGGAATAGTTCTTTATACTGCTACCTCTGTAATGACACAATAGCTTGAAGAGGAATAGATATTGCAAATTTCTGTACATACTCTTCTGTGGTGCTAGTGTTGACTGTTGCCCAAACTGTAACAACTAAGGAATGCCTTATGGCAGGCTAATAATGCTGTGATATTTTGAGTATGAAGTACTGGCATGTGTACAAACAATGTCTGAAGAATTCACAGTGTTTTATTCCTAGCAGATACAATGCCAGAAGAGATATTTTCTTCACAAAAGTCCTGTTCCTATTCTCTCTTCTCATCTCTGGATGCATCTAGTCCTACCTTTTTGTTTTAATGTAGGTATCTATAAACCACAGGCAAAAAAACATACAGTTGCTTGAAGAACTGACAAATGTAAGAATGAATTTTATTTTTGCCATTTTACACTAACGACAGGGGTTATCAAAGGTATTTTTCTTTTCAATTTTTTTCTTACATTTGTTTCTAAGGTTTAAAAAATCCTGAAAAAAATAAACTGAGATAATCTACTCAAATAAGTGAATGGCTCTTCAGAGAAATCCCAGCAATCTACAAAGACACTGAAGCATTCTCTTCTCAATGTACACTGAGTAATTGAAGCATAAATAGAACTGGCTTTTGACAGGATGTCATGTTGGGACAAATTGCTCCAATTAGTAGAGAGAATTACCACACATCAGAGAATCTCAGCTTTCACATCACACCCATCAGAAACAATGAAAAAGGGAAAAGGCAGAAGTAACCAATTTTAGAACAATAGTTTTTTTTAAATGACTTATTAAAGAAACACTAAACTTTAATTGGGATGAAATAGCAACTATATTTATATAGCAAAATTATATATATTCCTGATACATTATACTTACATATTGTTGTCTATAGAGAATTACCATGGTTTGGTGAAAAAGTACTATTTTCGGTCATAATACCTTGCTTGAATGGGAAAAAAAAAAACTTTTAACAAATCTCTGCAAGGAAATGATGAGGTTTGGCAGTGAGAGAGGCTTACCCTGGGCAAAATGGTGAGGTAGGTGCTTTTAAATAAAAGATACCAGACCTCTCTTCTCAGGATTTTTCTTTTTTTCTCTTTTGGAAGCCTCCATTCTTTATTCGCAGGGAGCTAGTGTCTTCCTGAAGTATCCCAAATATCCAGGATGCTACTTCAGTGTAGTGACCGTGAATATCAGTGGACAAAAGGGTAAAACAAAACAAACAAACAAAAAAAAACCAAAATAAAGCAAAAC
The DNA here is from genome assembly GCA_963574885.1 of Lepilemur ruficaudatus. NCBI lineage: Eukaryota > Metazoa > Chordata > Mammalia > Primates > Lepilemuridae > Lepilemur > Lepilemur ruficaudatus. Next base: position 13,368 of record CAUYRT010010574.1, read on the forward strand.
AAAACAAACAAAAACCAATTCTCCAAGTTTCCACCTGCTGAGCCGGCAAGAAATACAATTCCAGCTATGTCCTCCTTTGTTCTCTGGACTCTTACAAGAGTCCTGTACTTACGTAGCAGATCAATTACTTGCTATGAATTGCTTCTCTACAGATCTGGTCCCTGCCTTCAATTCTTGGGGTGCTTCTGGTAGCCTTTGTGAGGCCCCTGCTATGGTTTGTGTCACTTAATACAGGCTGTATAGTCACAAGTCTTCCTCCCTCCCTAGCTCTGTGCAAACATGGTTACAGCTCTCTAAATCTTTTCCCTTCCATCTTCTGCCTCCTCCCCATGCTCAGGAGAAACTCAGCCAGCATCCTGTCCCAGTCCTAGAGCTTTCGTCTCTTCCACCCTCCACCTTTTAGGCACCATTTGAGGAAGTGAAGAGTGGTCAAGTCCATTAAGACTTTTAAAAATAAAGCAAATATATCTTCTTTGCTTGAGACGAGATGTTAACACTGGTTATTTCTTTTTTAACTCTTTCTCTTCAATAAGTTATTGACTATTTTAATTTCAGAATGAAATTAGATTTTCTTTATTCTGTTCTTAATACCAACTATTTCCAGTTATATACATATATATCATATACATATATACATATATATCACAAAAGACACATCTAGCAGGTAAGTATTGGATACTGTGCTAGGGGCTCCATAGACATTATTTCATTATCCATCACAGTACCTGTGGATATTTGATATTATTATCTTAAGTTTATGGATGAGGTAATGGTGAGGTAATGTTGAAAGGACTTGCTACCTCAGTATACTGTGTTGCTGGCATTTCAGAGCAAGACTTTCTTAATCTAGAGCTGCTTATTATGATGCTAGACTTCCCTTTTTATTCAGTCTTACTTGACTTCATCATAGCTATACAAAATAAAATATATTTCCCCCCAAAAAACAAAGAAGAGATGTGCAACTAAAAATTTCAAGAATTGCGTCTCTGGCTATTAAGGGTTAACCTGCCCACTTTGTCTTCCATATGCCTTTGCCTGCATTTTCTCTATTGTCTTTCGTCAAGAAATGAATAAATTAAGATTCAGAATTCCTTTCCTCACTCTTAAACTAGAGATCACATAAAAGATCGATGAAATTTTATATGAAGTGAATACAGTGTACATTAGATGGTGGAACTCTTCTAAACATGACTGATGAATCATCAGTATGTTAGGATAATTTTATGCATTAGAGCAACTCTTCATCATGCTTGAACTCTTGGCTCTCCCAATATCTGCAATGCATCAATTTTCTACAGCCAACAGAATACTTTAAACTTTTTATATTTTGTCTAAATATATTTAACGTTTGAAGTAGTCTAATTTATTTTGGGATCTCTTGAGATTTACTGAGACATCATTGCATTCGGGGCCTTAGGAGGACATTTCCTGAGTTGTATAATTATATAGATCTGGCATATTATTCAAGAACATTAGGGAATATCCTCAAAAGAGAAATTTTCTCAGTGCCGGTGTCGGAGGGCTTGCAAAATGCCACACTTATTGAAAATTCGGTAAACATGCTTTATAATTGTGGAAGATCATTCATTAATAAATGAGACTCCCAGCAGTAACTATAAAAACACTATTAAGTTAAATCTTCTGGAAGATATATAGAAAAGGAGAGTGCATGCAGAATAATCATTTTAAACTATCTAATTGTTGCCAGAATCATTTTAGTTATTCATTAATTGTAATGCACATAAATCATATTATATTTCAGCTCACTTAAATGGTTTTGTGCTATATATATTATATGGGTATTTGGAAGCCACTTAAGTATGACATTATCAAAACAAGATACTCAATCTCAAATTATGGGAAGAATTTAAATGAACCAAACCTTTGGTGAGTCTTAAAAAAACTCAAGTGTGATGCTTTCCTGAGTCATTCCATTGGGTCATATTCAGGCTTCTCTGTTACCTTGTGGTAACAGTACACTGTGCTAAATATATTCAAAAAGTATGAAGCAACTGCAGGATTTATGTAACAATGCACAGACATTTGAATTTTAAATGTGTTGTCAACTATTTATATTCTTGTTAGATTTCGCAGGGCAGAGCCAGCCTTCTCAAGATACAAATTAACAGTTAAATGGGTATCCATGTGGCAAAAACCAAATTGATTTAAAAGTATATTTTTTGTAACAAAAGTTGCTTTATAAAATATGTATATAAAATTTTAACATATTTATATATTTTATTTATTTCTATAATATTTTGATATATTTTTAAAAGTATGTATTACTTTAAACTTTGTTTTAGTTGTCTGAAACATCAACCAATGAAATATCACCTTACCCCCTATCAGAATGGCCATTATTAAAAAGCAAAAGACAATAGATGCTGGTGTGGATGCATACAGAAAGGAACACGTTCACTGTCGGTGGGATAGAAAATTAGTACAATCTTCTATCAATAGTTCTCTATCATTTAGCCATTCCCTGCTTTTTCTTCAACTCTGAATACAGTTCAATGATATTTTCCTACAATGTACTTTTGCTCTTCTTAACTTGTTCATTTTTTCATCTGTTCTCTCCCTGCAAACCAAGGGATGAAAATGAACATTGGTGGTAGGGGAATATCCAATATTCTATTCAGAATATTTTATGTTGTGATGCCTGTGAATATTCAAACAGTGATGTCATATCAATGTAATAGTCAAGAGTTCACCACTGAGGGGTCCGAGTTAGAAATATATATTTCTTTGTCAACAATATGCAAATAGTATTTAAAGCCAGGAGTCTTCTTGAAATCACCTAAGAAGAGAGCCTAGTGAAGTAGAGGTGGTCTGGGAGCAAGGCCTGAGATGCTCCAACTTACAGAGGCAAGGAAAGGATGAGAAGCAAGCAGAGGGAATGGAAAAGTGTCCATTGACAGAGAAAGAAAACCCTGGAACTAAATTTAGGTGCTTAAAGAAGGAGCTATTGATTCTGTTGAAAGATGCTGAGAGGACAAATATAATGAGAGGCAAAAGTAATTACTGGATTTGCAAAATAGAAATTATTGTTACCCTTGGCCAACATGCCAGAGAGAATAGAAGCTTGATGGAGAAGGTTGAGTAGAGAATTGCTTTTTATAAAAAGAGACTTAATACACACAGCTCTTTTCTGTAAAGAGGACTAGAGAAAGAGTTAATAGCCAGGGTGATACGTGAAATCAAAAAAAGATTTTTAAAAAGATACCGATTGTTGTTGTGTCTATAAAAATTCTGAAATGGTCTTAATAATTAAGAAATATATGTTTAGAATAATATATACATATATAACCCCATGTTATATGGTATAACATTTCATGGAGAATGTAGCATTAAATTATAGATAAAGGAATTCATGATGTATTTCTATGCATGGTTGCCATTTTTAAGATCATAGGTGAAAAAATACAATCTATAAAATCCTGGTTTAATGAAATGTTTCCAATTTATGGCAACTGTTTTTATCACACTACTGAGCACATGCTAGACTGCCCTATTATTTTTTTCAAATGGATTAGAGTACATCATTATTTACATTCTATCTTTTTACTTCTCTTTTACAAAATAATGAGCCTGAAGCTGTGCTTTGCATTTTAACAGTATGGCTAGAATTGATTCAGGGAACCCTTCTGCATCATTTTAATACAAAGCAGACCAAGGGTTTATTATTGCCTGATTTTTAAAACAGAAAGTTCTGAAGATGTTTAATTTGCAAGTGGTTCAGAATTGTTCATTGGAACCTATTGCTATTGCTTTAGGGATTACTAAAGGCTGGACCAAAATTACACAGCAATAATGCATATAATATTCTGGGTTGCTGTGAATGGCAGAGGTTGCCACTTGGGTGCAGCTTTATTTAAACACAGAAAGTTTGCCTTGAGCTATACAGTTGGTTATATTGTAAAGTAAAAAATGGAGATGGGATTGGGAAGACGGGTGATGGTTAGGTCAACTCCGGAAACTTCTGTTAGGTAAATGACTTTATATAAAAAACTACAGGGAGATATGAATTTGAAGCTGTCAAATGAAAAATAGGGACATGTTTTCCTGTGTGAGCTGGATTTGTTACAGAAAACTACTTAATAGCTGGCCACTTCTTCCCAGGATGACTGCTGAAGGCACTACTCCCATTACAGTGAGGAGAATGGAGCCTCCTAGCCCACTCAATATACGCCTGACACGTGTGGTGGTCAACATCAGAATAAATTTGATCACAGATTCTTTAAATTGAGAGAGGAGCAGTCTCAGCTAAACTAAAGGAAATAATGTAGAATTGAAAGATATAGTGTTAGAATTAAGAGACTTTGGAAAAATAGTTATTTTTTACCAATTAAAGAATTAATATATGTCTATTATAGAAAGTACGGAATATTAAAATGTAATTAAGTCTCTGCCACTTAGAGACTATTTTTTTGTTAAAACAGTAATGATGATCATATTGTGCATGACATTGTATCATATTTTTCAGCTACCACATAATCATTTTCCAGTGTTAGTGTGCTTATTATCATGGTTTTAAATGATCTTTCTAATTTATCAAATCAAATAAATTTTGATTACTTGACCATCTCCATAGTGTTGGACAGGATGTTTGTTTCTGACATAATTCTAGTTCTTTAGTTATTTATATGTAGTTATTTATCATAGAATTATTCATTCTATAAACACTGTCTTTGTTGAAAAATACTTTGGACTATTTTTCTCCTTAGAATTAAAATATTGGATTAGACTATGAATATGTTTTAATGTTTTTGATACATACTGTGAAATTACATTCCAAGTGAAAACACTATATTTTTATCAGTCATAAATGAAACTACTATTATATCAAAACTTTACTAGCGATGACAATTATTGTTATCATTTCTACATAAATATTGCAAAATAGCATAGTCTTTGTGATTTTAATTTACATACATTTGATTACAAGTAAGTTCAATGCTTTTTGGTACAATTTTTTACAGGTGTTTGGTATGTATGCCATATAAGGACAGATTTAAGGAAAGGTTTGAAATAAATTTGAAAGGATTGGCCCTTAGAAAGTCTACTTTACACATTTCCTGTTTTTTAACACATATTTGCATTCAATGGGCAGAATATTGCTTTAGTTATGTAAATCAATTAGCTTAGCACTGTTCTTTTCTAAAGTGTTATGACTACAGAATATTTAAATATTTATTCAATTTATATGTTTTTTACATCAATTTACATTTAATTGATATATATTTTATTGAATACCAAAATATGTTATAATGTGAAAAAAAACATTCTTTTACTTTACAGACCTGACATTTTATGGAAGGGAAAAATGAATAGAATCCACATACACATAAATAAATGTAAAATTTTACTGTGATAAGTGATATGAAGAATAAGTTTATAGTCTCTTGATAGTATTAAAATAGTTGGGCTAACTGGTTTAGTCAGAAAATAAAAGAAAAAGAGATGCTTAGGATGAGTTCTGGAGGAAGAAGTTAACTATTGGAAAAACAGCAAGATCATTCTAGGAAGCGTAGTTGCATGTGCAAAAGGCCCTGGGACAGAGAGGAATGTGACATACTTGAATGGAGAGGAATAACAGCTCAAGGATAAACAGTAAAGGGGCTAGAGCATGAAGAGTTTTGTAAATTTTAGATGATAGAATTTTGAACTAGATATATATTTGGAAATTACATCATAAAAATAATACGGTTTATCATTATTCTTGGATTCTGTGATTATCAATTTGTTTACTCACTGAAATGTATTTGTAGCACAAGGATCAATATTTGCGGTTCCTTTGTGGTCATTTGAAGACACATACATTTGCAGAACAGTGAAAATTTTAAGTTGTCTGATGTGCATATTCCCAGTTGAGGTTGAATAAGATGGGCACTCTACTTTGTTGCTTCAGCTCTCCTACCATAAATGTGTATTTTTCAGGGTATATTTAGTGTCATACTTTTTTGCATTTTTATGTTGCTCATGGATAATTTCACTGTTTAAAATGGCCCCACAAGTAGTGCTGAAGTGCTGCCCAGTGTTGCTAATGCACAAGAAGACTGTGATATGCCTTATGGAGAAAATAATGTGTTAAGCTTTGTTTAGGAATGAGGTGTAGTGTAGTTGGCTGTGAGTCGAATGTGAATGAATCAACAATATATATTAAATAAAATGTCTTAAAACAAAAATATAAAAGAAAGTTTTATATTGATTGGTTGACAAAATGTTTTGATAGGAGGCTGGAACCTAGCCCTTTATTTCCCCTGAGAGCAATGGTTCAGTATTTGCTAATGTGTGATCATGGCAACTATACAGAACATAATTATTGCTAATTAAAAAAAAAGACTGTATTTACTAAAAGTAATAATACCTAAAATTATTGTGTTTATATGTGTATTGACTCTTTAACCCACTACCATTTGAGATTGGTACTATTTTTATTATTATGTCCCATGGTTTAAATGAGGAAACTTAGGAGCTAAGATGTCAGGACACTTGCCCCATATCAACAATAATAGCAGTAACAACTGTACCAACAAAATTTCACAGTTAACAGAATACTTTCCCCTTTTTATGCCATTTGATTATTACACACCTCTTTGAGTTTGATAGGGAACATTTTCTTCCTCCTAATTGACTGATGAAGAAAACAAAATGTTTAAAGAATTTAATTGTCCAAGGTCCTGTCTCCAACACATGGTGCACAGCATTCTTCTCACGCTCTCTATGCTTCTGGGAACAAGAATGTGATTGGCATGGAATAGACATCCCATATTACTGCATTATGTGCTTTATCCTGGAGACCTTAAGAGAGGAAATACTTAGTCCTCTATCCCTAGAGAAAGGAAAAAGAACAAAGAAATTTTTGTCTAAAAATATATCCGTTATTGAGGCAAAAGGTAGTATCACAAAATGGTTTGTACTGCTCACAGTAACTTAACTTTTGGTAAACATGATGCATGTCTTCCCAAAAGCTATCGACATTTTTAGAATAAAAAGTGAAGGTCTTGACTGGAAGAACAATTATTGTGGTCATCTAATATACTTAATATCATTTAAATAACTAGAGATTAGTGATTGCCTGGATAAAACTCAACTATAGTTATCTTTGGTACTGAGATATTTAGCTACATTTTCCCCATCATATAGAATAGGGATATTCCCTTTCAGTTAGGATAAAACTCAGCTACTACTCTAGTTTAAGAGTGATTCCAGTTAAATAATGATCTTGAAGATTGTAAAATTTACAATTTATGAGTTTACTAAGGGTAGTGAATAATTTCAGCAAACAAATTCATGTGTTTAATAAGTATAATATCGCAGTTTTTCAGCTTAATAACTATTAAGAATCCCTATTCTGCTAAGTGACAAAAATCACAATTTTAGTTCATTTATGTTTCACCTTTATATTCAGGATCATGTATAAGTTCTGGATATTTGCAAAGTTTTAACATATATTTTGGGGAGTACACCTGCATTTCGGTGTCCTATACTTGTTCTGAGAAGCCCCCAGTAGTCTTGGCATCCTCTGGTTTGTTACACCAGCCCCTGAAGATCAGGGAATTGCAAAGCCTGGCTTTCTCTGAGCTCTGCACACTGCACACGGATATCTTTCTGGGGCTTTCATATCATACTGCTCCTCACCAAATTATGTGGGCTGTCAGTGAACCATCTATTTTCATGCCATTTTTAGTCACACAAAATTATGCTACTGCTCCTGGGTCACACCGGGCCACAGTGGGCTTGGTTAGGAAGCCCAAGCTGTATCTTCTTAGAAACACTGTCCAGGAGTGCTTCCCAGGGAACTTGCAGACTCCCTAGTGCTCTAATTCCCAAACTAACTAAGTATCCAGGTATTTCTATTTTCTGCTCTCTCCCTTTCCTTAATTCCTCATACACAGGAAGTAGGGGAATGTCTTTATCAAAGACCTCCTAAATATATGCATTTGTTACCTCCCTTTCAAGTCTTGCATTCCCCTAAAACATGAGATCTTTAGCTCCTTTCTAGGTCAGAAAGTCTTGTTCAAATGTATGACATATTTATTGTTATTCTATGAATCCCTTTAGATAATTATAATTCTAAAAACCTAACTTTTTACACTTCATATTCTTTTCTGTTTGTTTGTTTGTGTATGTAGTTTTTTTGGTTTGTTTGTTTTTTGTGCTACAATGTTTGTTTCCTGAGGCAATGTATGGCTTAAGAAGGTAATTTGAACTGTAATAAATATATGCTGCAATAAAATGTAAATGGATTACTTCAAGTGATAATATACTTGAATTTCATAAGCATGTGAGAATAAGTAATCAGATTTCTCAGTAGAGAATGGCTTTCCTTAATTTTGGGAGTGCAAAAAATCTCCACTTATTTATTTATGTGCCAAATTACTTGTAAATGTTCTATATAGATCCACCTCCCAGCCCCACACCCAGAAGCCCTGACACTCATTGTTTTGGATTTCGTCTATCAAGGAAGGAAAAATTAAAAAAAAATACACAATTCTAAATTATGTCTGATGTTAGATTGAAAAATAAAAAGAAAGAAATGAGAAATCTTTGAACTCATAAAAAATTTCTAATCAATACTATGATATTTTGTAGTATGTGTGTGCGCTTGCATACATGTATAAATTATGCACACATTTCATACATGTGTATGTATATATACTTATAAATCATTATAAACATATATTTATATACACACCTGCTAAATAATTATTGCATTATTTGGATAAAATGTAATTTAGTATTCCTAACTAATAAGTATTTAATATGATTATACCTTTTATTATCAAAACCTTGCAATGAAAGCTTTGTACATACATCTTAACCTTTTATCCAATATTTGTCCAAATGATTTTTATTGGATAAATTTCTGATGGTAGAAATATTATATGAAAGTGTACTTCATAAAAATTTGTGAACTTCATAAAAATTTCCAGATAATAGTTAAGTCAAGATAAAGCCCTAGGATTATCATTTTATTCAATCTCTACCAAAATGATATGTAAAACTGCAATTTATCATTGTTTCAACTTAGCCTTTTTTTCATTTTCATTAAGGCTGAATATTATTTCGTATCATTACTGAGTGTATGTATTTTCTCCTTTGCAAACTTGTCTATTGTGTCTTTCCTTATTTTTATTGAATAATTTCTATTCTCATATATATAATAGATATTTAAATAGTAAAGATCTAAGTATTATATCAAATGTTTCTCAGTTTACAATTTATGTCTTTATTGGGTGTGTTTGTGTGTGTGTATGTGTGTGTGTGTAATGGGGGGCCCTGGAATAAGTTTTCTTTTCCATATGTTTTAAATATTTATGTAGATAAATCTTCCTTTACCTTATATTATCAATTCTTAGTGTCTGATAAAAGAGTACTTCCATATTTAAAGATTTTAAAAATCATATTATGTATTTTCTTTATAATACTAATATATTGTTATTTACTATGTTTAAATAATTAACTCATTATAAAATTATTATTGATTGTGTGGATTTTATAGATTATTTTTCCAAATGGTGGGTCTATTTTTCTGCTTTAAAAATATCTTTATAATTAGTCTAAAAATAACTAAATATCTACAGGTTTTTACCTAGTGTAGTCACAGTGCAGCATCATACTCAAAGAAATGAGGCAGTAAATTCATTCTTTTCTGGAATTTGACAGTGATTGTTGTAGAATGTTTGATTTGCAACCCATGGCATCACTTCATAAACACTCCCTTGCCCATCATTTTTTCTTTTTGCTATTCATATTTCTGTCACATTATCTTTGCATTCTTGGCATGTGTAATATCCAATTTACAATGCAGTTATGTCCCATCATAAGTCAAAAACATAGTCAGTTGAAAAATGCATTTAATACCCCAATAAACCAATTCTAAAGTCAAAATTTTGTAAGCCAAACCATCAGAAGTCCAAATGATCCTCAACTTATGATGGAGTTACATCTAATAAACCTATTGTAAAGTCCAAAAATCATAAGTTGAACCAAATATAGGTATTTGAGTATGCAATTTGCATTATTGCCCATAAAATTCATTTTGTCTACATGATAATGAATGCATTTTAAAATAATGAAATAAAATAAATAGAATAAATAATAGTATAAGCCATTAATTTACCTCCAAATTACCACTCGAACACTTTTAAACTATTAATATTCAAAATAATTAGAAACACATTTAATGTTTGATAGGCAATTTTCCTTAATCTATTCAGAGGACTGGCATTGATTATTGTAAGCTATCAATGACATTATTTATAAATATTAAACAAGTTTGATTTTTTTATTAGAGTGAAAGTTCATAGTGAATAGTCTCAATTTTGATTTTTTATAACCAAAGGACTGTTCCCCAACCCAACTCAATCAAAATTATTTAAAGTAATAAATTCAAACACAGGAATGACCAATCAAGTAAGATATATTGTTGTATAAGTTGTAATTCATACTATTTATGTTTATCTTGTTAAATATATATTTTGAATATATATTTGCAATATATTTTGAAAAATTTTAAAGGATGATGTCACTGTCAGTAAAACACAATAAAATGCTTTAATATAGTGTTTAGTATCTATTTCGTTTCTGTTAACTGGCTTTATGCTCTTAATAAAAATTTCTAGTTCTTAAGTATTTTCAATTATTCTCAATATATGAAACCTTTCTATACTAATTCTGTCTTTTTGAAAATGATCTTAAGACAGATTGTTTTCTGCTTCTAAATAAAGCAGTATTTACAGGCATCTTATCATCTTCATTGTCTGAAAAGTTTTGCATACCAAATCTCAAGAAAACTCTTCTTAACTAATAACAGTGCTGTTAATTACTTGGTGAACATTATGATTTATACATAATCCATATCTTATGCAAAATCTGAAACTACTTTTTAAGTGTGACAAAAAGCCTGACATAGACAGAGATTTTTCCTGACATACAAGACATTAAATTAATTTATAAAATGCTTGCATATAAAATTTAAAAGGGAGAGTTATTTTAAGAACCTCCATATGTGAAATTGACCACTAAATATGAAAAATGAGAATGATACTTCTACTCCAATTTATTACAAACTAAATTTAATAATAAACTCACAAAATTTCCCACTTGACCTGTGTTCTGAATTTCTTATCACTATGTAGTTAAAAAAAAATGACTTTTGAATAAAATTTCTGAAATTGAATAAAATAAGAATTGAAAAAGAAAACAATAACCTCTCAGATTGCCAATTATTTCCAAATGACTGAGAACTTCATTATCCTAGAAAGAAAGGAAAAACTTACCTTAAATTCAGTCACTGAAATTTAGTCAATGAATTGGAAAAATGCATTAGTACATATGAAATAGCTTTTAGTCAACAAATGAAACTAATAGGAATGACAGTTGTCAGAATCCAAAAAAAAAATTTAAATATTACTATATTATAGTGTTATTAAGTTGATGTTTACATTTTCAGAAAAACTCGAAAGAAAAGATTTTAGTTTTTACTTTTGTTTTTCTTCTGTACTGTACTTCTTATTATCATTTAAAACTCATTCATTTATTTTATCTGCAATTTTCTGTGATTACAAGCCCCCATAATGGAGACAGAGTGCTCTGTATGGGTAGGAGCACACTTCTAGTCCTGGTGTGGGCAAGGCAAAGGCATTACATGTAACCAAAATGTTTGTACTCCCATAATACTCTGGGGAAAAAAAAAAAGAATGTAGAGGAAAAATGAAAAAAAATGAATTTTTAAATCATTTGAATTTAAAATTATAAACACCAAGTAAATAAATTATTCTGTAGAATATTTAGGTTTATTGTATATGTATAAGCATCCAAATATCATGTACTAAAAAAAAAATTCTCTTCATCTTATTTCTAGACTAAATAGGATACCATTTGGTTATTGAATTATATGGTTGATTTGATCAATGGCATAGACTCTCAGATCTGCCATATGCCCGTGGCTAAGAAATGCATCATATTAAGTTCATAATAAACATTAGTGAATATGGAACAGGCTTCATGAGTATTATTCTTGGAGTGAAAGAGTTCTTGTTTATTTCTGTTTATTGTTACTGCTTTTGCTAATAATTTTCTTCTGGAACTATCTAAGTAATTCATCTAAAAACCCTTATCTTCTCTCAATGTGGGTCACAATTGGATTTTTTATTCATGTTTATAGCAGAATGTCAGCAGAAATGAATCTTGTTTAAGTGGTTCCAGATGGCTAATTCCTTTATATTTGCAAAATGTTGTGACTATTCTATAAGAAGTATTTTTTTTTTTTTTGAGTTTGAGTACTGAAATGCGGAGGAAAGAAACATTAGAATTTAGAGGGATACTAAGCCCAAAAACAAACACACAAAGAAAAAACAAAACAAAACAAAAATATGTCAGAAATTCACATTATGATTCAGCATGTTCATGGGGAGATGTGGTAAGAATTTGCATTCTCTGTATACAAACAAAGCCCATCTTAAAGAATCTGATTTCCTTTATTAAAATGGCAGAGATTTTATACCAGTAATTCCATCATATTACTTTATATTAAGAAAGTGCTTAATAAGTATTAGCATAAATCGTATATCTCAAAACTTTGTTTCTGATGGCATTCTAAATCACATAAGCCAACTTCTTTATTTTATAGATAAGGAAATTGGGCTTAAATGGGTGAAGTTTTTTGCTGAATACATGGATATCAAAGTGACATTGTTAAAACTGGTTACCCAAGTTTCTCAGCAACCAGTCAGGTAAAGAGGGTTCCTGATTTATAATGGTTCAATGTAGGATTTTTCAACTTTATGATGGTGCAAAAGTGATACAAATTTAGGAGAAACTATCCATTCATTTTTCAACTTCAGTACTATATTCAATAAATGACATGAGATATTCAACAATTTATTATAGAAAAGACCTTGGGTTAAATGATTTTATGCAACTGTAGAATAATCTATGTATTCTGAGAACTTTAAGGTAAGCTAAGCTGAGATGTTTTGTAAATTAGATGTATTAAACACACTTTTATTTAAATTTATGAGGTTTATCGACATGTAACCCCTTCATAAGTCTAGGAGTATCTGTATATATTAACTAGTTGCTGTATATATTACACTATTAAAAACGAATAAGACTAGGCATGGTGGCTAGTGTCTGCAATCTTAGTGTTGTGAGAGGCCAAGACAGGGTCATTGCTTGAGGCCAAGAGTTTGAGACCAGCCCGGGCAACATAGCAAGACTCCTTTGTCTTCTGATTTTGTGAGAATCAAGAATTTGGAAGCAGCTCAGTCAGTAAGCTAGGCTCAGGGTTTCTCATGAGGTCAGAGTCAGATGTCAACTGAATTGTAATCCACTAAAGGCTTGACCAGATTTGGAGGATCCACTTCCAAAGAGGCTTAATCATGTTTGATAAGTTGATGTTGGAAAATCGCCCTCTCTCCCTGCAGTTTTTTTGAATGGAGATGCCCCAGTGCTCTTATAACATGGCAGCTGATTTTCCCCGGAGTAAGCTACCTAAGAGACTAAGGTAAAAGTTGCAGTGTTTTTAATGTCTTTGTCTTAGAAGTCATGTTTAATGACGTCAGCCATAATTTTTTGGTCATGTCGGTGATGGTGATTCAACGTGTGAGGGACTCCAAAAAGCCAAGGAGAACAAGAGGCAAAGATCATTGGGGCCATCTTAGAAGTTGGATATTGCAATTCTCTTGAAAATTCACACGTTAGCTGTATTTTTTTGTGTATGTTAATTGTACTCATGTGGACAATATTGTACATGCTTCCTTGGATATGCATGTAAGAATTTCTCTTGGATATATACCTTGGAATAAGATTGCTGGATCATAGAGAGGATGTCTACTTAACTTTATATGATAATGCTAATGTGTTTTTAAGAATGGTTATATAACTTTATAGTCCAAGAATTCTATATAGTACTGTTAGTTCAGATCCTCTTCAAAACTTGGTGGTGTTGTTCTTCTTTCTTTATGCCAACAAGCAAATGTGCATTTCAGAACGTATAAGACTCAAGATAAATGAAGACTAAAAATAAAATAAGATCCTGGACTGGATCTTCAACTAGAAGAGGAAGAGTGTTTCTATTAATTATATTAATGAAAGGAATTTTAACATTCTTAAATTAAACTGTAGCAATTTGTTAAATTGTTGGCATTAGTTATTTAGAATCAAGACACATTTTCCCCCCTGAACTGTGTAGAAAATACTGACATATTCTTTGTTATCCCACTGTCTCTTTTAAAAATGAAATGTCATTAATATTATCAGTTTATCATATCTATAATTATAACATTGTGACATATTCTGGCTTCTGAAATAATATAGGTCATATTTCTTATTTCACTGTTCTAATTCAAGTCTTAACGATGAAAGTTTTAGTGAAATGATCTAGATTCTCTTAGGGTGGATTAATTTTAGATAAAGTTCCACATTTCAACTGCCACATCCTTTGGCATTTGCTAAATTTAAGCCAGAGTGACATAATCTGATATAGTCTGTATTCACTGCTGAGACTCACCACACTTGGGACTCATAGCTCCTTTCTCACGGACCTAATACATGCTGGACTCTCTGAAGCTGTCTAAACATTTGGGGGTGCCATTCAGTAAAGTGAAAATTATATTTGATTCTACCATCTTTTCTCCATGGTGCATATCAACAAATTGCAATAAACTCTTCTGTGGTTAATCTAGCAATTACTCAGCAACTTGATATTTAATTGATTTCAGCAAAATAAAGAGGATAGCCATTTTTACTTTTTAGACATTTTGCTTGGAAAGTACACTAAAAAACATGAAACAGGCCTCAATCCACCACATTTGTAATTCTGTAAAATAGGAATTCAGAGCTTACTTTTTTCTCCTCCAGTCCTGCCATGTATTAATTTTAAATGCTTCCATTTTTATAGATATTCCATAATGATATTGTTGTATACATATAATAATGTTTCTGTTTTTCCATCATGGGCTTATTTAGCATGGGAACACACATAGGCAAGAGTCCACCTTCCTCTTTCTCCTACCTCCCAGTCATGTTTTTCTTTTACATGTTGAAATTATATTTACCTCTATTTTCTCCTATGTCACAATAAAGGTTTTCTGTTTGTGTTTACCTGTGCTCTTCCATTTTACATGTCACTTCCATTAAAACTCAATAACCACTTATTGCAAAATTTTTACCTATTTGACAAACTACTTTCCTCCATTTTTTGGAAAATGACTTAAAATCTTCTTCACTTGGACTTTTACATATCACTAAATGCAATCCACACATACTTCTCTATTTAACTCTGGTACTCTTATTCCTAATATGTGCTTTGTTACATACTTAAGTTGTTTGATACTGTTTTTGAGTGATTCATTATAATTAATATAAAGACAGAGCCAGTATCTTGCATGTATCTTCCCTCATAATCTCAATGCCTCCCTCTGCGCTACACACACACACACACGCACACACACAGAGTTAGGTCTACTACTTAGCATGCTGTCATACACAGAAGAGGGATGTAGAAAAATAATTAGGTAAGTGAATAATTCTGTGTGATAGGTAGTAGGTGATTTTTCCTATGAATAAATATGCACGGAACCATAAATCCCCAATTGTTCCACATTACTACTTAGAAGAAGCAGCTGACTTACTGAATGATTTTTGTTCTGGACTCTACAGTCTAGACCCTTGCTACTTAAAGGGTGGTCTGGAAGCAACTAAATCAGAATTTGCATTTCAACAAAATCTCCAGGTGTTTCACATACACAGTAATGTTTGAAAAGCATGTGACCCTGTGAAGTAGTAACAAGCTGAAGTCCATCACTCTTTTTGTGCATTTGTTGAGTGTTTTTTTTTAGTGAAATTATCTTCACACTTTAGTATACTGTAATTGTGAATAATTTGTTTACATATTTGAATACATTCTATATGATCATTTTTTCTTTCATGTGGTGTTTCAGTCAAAGTCACTACAATAATAATTTTTTAGATTGTGAGAATTAGACCTTCAAAGGCCCTTAATATAACTAGTATGTATGTGTAAGGTTATTAAATGAGTACTTAAGTAGTCAGTTGGTTAAAGAAGTAATTAGGAAACAAAACAGCAAGTGTAATAAGAGATTATGGCACCTTTTGAAAGGATAATAATACTTGTTCATGTTGACTTAAATAAGTGAGGATCATTGGTTCAATTAATATTTCAAGCTAATGAGTTCTTAAATACTTTGAGCAAAGTCATAGCTAGAGTGACACAAAGCACATGGTAGTGATGAGGACTTCTAAGACAAGGGAAAATAATCATATATTATTTATTTCATTCAGGTACCCTTTTAAAGATTTGTTCAAAGACCATGAGGATTGATAAAAACTTAGTTTCTATCACCTGAGAGAAGATATAAAGGTAATAAATGTGGATACCATTCCAATTGATTTGTTATTTAGTAGGGGACACAAGCATAAACAACCCTTAACCCTGACTGAAGAATGCATGCACTAAGTTTCAAGTGGTGGTAGCATGTTGTGAGGCATGTTAGTCAAGGTTTTCTAAAGAAACAGAATCAATAGCATATGTATATGTAGAAAGATTTATTTTAAAAAATTGGCCATTGCAATTATGGTGGCAGGCAAGTCCAAAATCTGCAGGGCAGGTTAATAGGGTGGAGTCTTAGGGAAGAGACAATGTTGTACTTCATATCTGAATGCTGTCAGGCTACAGAATTCTCTCTTGCTCAGGGGAATTCAGTCTTTTGTTCTGTTTAGTCTTTGAATTGATTAGATGAGGCCTATCCACATTTTGGAAGGCAATCTGCTTTACTCAAAGTCCACTGCTTTAAATGTTAATATCAACTCACAAAAACATTCAGAATAATGTTTGATCATATATATGGGCCTAGTGGCCCAGCTAAGTTGATGCATAAAATTAAACATCATAGGGTGGTAGAGATGAAAGTGTTTTCTCCTCTGACAGATTATAGATGGCGTCATGAGGGTTGTGGTATTTCAATTCAGACTGTAATATTGAGAAGAGTAAGAAAACAAGGATGGAGGCATTCTACCTTGACAGATACTATGTGGCTAATAAAAGCATAGAGTCAGGGAAGTATTTTCAGGATGGGAGGTTGTGAGTAGACCAGAGCAGGAGGTTTGGAGAGGCACACATTAGAAAACAAGCCTAGAGCCACCTTGAAGCCTGATTACAAGAGTCTGAGAAAATCTTGTGAAAGAAAATGGACTGCATGAGATTTTTAGAAAGACGAGTGATCTTACATGAGTTTCAGAAGAATCATTCTGTGTGCATTATGAGAGGTAGAAGTTGAAGTAGATGAGGAAAGGAAGGGGGATCAACAGGTTAAGATATAATGGCAATAGTCCAAGTAAAATAACGAGATTCTGAATAAGAACAACAGTAAGAGGATAGCAAGGATATCAAAAGATATTGAAGATAGCAAGGATATATGGAGGTAATAAGAGACAACTCTTAGACTTTGATAGTATGTGGAGATATCATGGTAAAATACAAGGAGATTGCATTCCAGGATCCTATATTCCTGACTGGCAATGAGAATTGGTTTTCAATTAGTCCTTACTTTCAATTTATGCAAACTATATAGACATTAAAAATAAAACAACTACAGTAACAAAATAGTCTTTCAGTTTGTTGAGCCAGCTGTTTATGCTAACCTGTAAAATATAATTGTTTCTGCAGACTGATTGACAGAAACATTATCTCTGAAAATAAAGTATTATGGCTCACCAGGGCCATGATATTTTTATCTTGGCTACAATCAGAGAAGCAGTAATCTAAGAGAGAGAGATCAGCATTCAGTTGTCCATTTCAACTAACATTGAAAATGTAAAAGTTATTTGAAAATTATTTAAAATTAATATTAAATCTCACTTTTCTCCAATCCCCCCCCCCTTACTTCTCTTCTTGCCTTGGTTCCAGATTTTAGAGAAATTGAGGCAATTCGGTGTGGAGCGTTTTCCTCCATTCTTGTGTAAGGGGCTTCTAGCTTCTGCTAGAAGTCTGCTAGCTTCTGCTAACTTCCTTATGGAGAGAGAAGGAGGACCTCACTATGTCAGCCTTACAGCTTTGAGTGGTTAATATTACTTTTCTCCTTTTGCTCAGAGGCTGAAAGGATGCATTTCACTGTTTACAAGATAAAGGAAGATTAAAAATAATTTGATTTGTATTATTGTGTCTATTCTAAAGACTCCTTATGTCACAGTGAAAGAGCACAACCCTTTTTGAGAATGGGAACTCTGTCCTCAGAATGGAAGGAATGAGGTGGCCAGAAGAGTTTGAAATGTTGATCATATGGCTCAACTTTTCCCATCTGGATATATAATGGTATCATTAATCTTGATGGAAAACCCAAGAGCAGAACAAAATAATTTTGTTGTTTTCCTTTCTTTGTTTTGTTTTCATGGCTGGGCTATAGAGAGCAAATATGAATCAATATTATATTTGAAAATTTGTGAAGGGAAATGTATAAGAATTTAGGACCTTGTAAGAATTCAAGGCACATTAAAATTTTTTTTGACATATTAAGAGTCATATGTGTTTCTTTTTAGTAAAAATGACTGAAAATTTTATGCAAATATTTATATTCTATAAAACTTTTTAAACAATGCTTATAATTTATTATAGATACTCCTCGATGTAAGATAGGGTTATATCTCTATAAGTCCATAGTCAATTGAAAATATTGTAAGTCAAAGTGCATTTAATGCACCTAGCATATAAAATATCATTGCTTAGTAAAGCTTACTTTAAATGTGTTCAGAACACTTCCATTAACCTACAGTTGAGTAAAATCATCTAACACAAAGCCTGTTTTATATAAAGTGTTGAATATCTCAGGTAATTTATTGAATACTCTACTGAAAGGGAAAAACAGATTGATTGTATGGGTGTTTAAAGTATGGTTTCTACTGAACACATATTGCTTTCACACCATTGTAAAGTTGAAAAATCATAAAAATCAAACTATCACAAATTGGAGACAGTCTGTATATAAAATCAAGCTCATATAATATCTGTTGGGTTAACTTATCCCCAGCTATGTTGATAATATTTTTATTGAAGTTGAAATATATTGATTCAAATTGCATGAGAATTTTCCTAGAAAAAAATAACTTTTTGCTATATAGTGTTCTAATGGAAATGATTCATCATTATTATATCTTCAACTTGAAATACATTGTATAGATACTGTCTTGAATTATTCAGTATTACATTATAATGTTACATTCCCCAACATGATTATGAACTCTTTATAGGTGTGTGTCATACCTTGTCTATATTTTGTGACTCTCATGGCATAGATAAAAAGAAAATTAGAATTAGAAAAGTAGAATCTTCATTTTATAGATGAGAAAATTAAAGATAATGTCTACTTTGTAGGAAACTGAGCTCAGTGGCAGCTCATACCTTGTCCAAGTCATACAGCAATTAACACTTGTTCTCACTGGTCCAAAGTGCACACTCCTTTTTCATTTATACCACAGTTAATTGTGAGTCAATTTAATTTAGAAGTGCTTATTACATCAATAGGAAATAGAGGGCAGATTGCATCTAGGCTGTCATGGGGATAAGCTATGTTATATCTAAATGATTTTGTAGGTATATATGATTTGGGGATACCCTATGGCCATTTAATTTTGTTGAATACTTTTCTGATCTCCCATTAATTAAATTATCTTCTTTTTATCCCATGCTCCCCTTATCTCTTGCTAGTCTCAGGGGAATAGATATTGTTCCTTATCAAGGACACCACCTATTAATATTTCAATTTAGTTACCGCTTTCTCCTTTCCCTTTGCACTGACTCTTTCCCCTTGGGTACTTGATTCTGTTCCCTTCTGAAAACTCTCTTACGGTTTTTATTTGCCCCAAATCCTTACACTGTACTATATATTCCATCATCAGAAACTCTAACTTTCAGGTTCATCTTAACCCCTTCCCTCTGTTTTTTGTTTATTTGTTTTGTCTGAAAACACCAAGCTATCGAGTGTACTTGTCTTCCCGTAAAAGCTGTTTCTCTTCCTGGAAACCTCATCTGCCAGTATGGCAAATTCATCAAGGCTTCGTTCAACTGTTAACTCATTTATTTAAAAAAAAAAATCCAGTTTATCCAGTTTTGATGACTTACCTTGATTCCTTGGGTACATCAGGCATATGCTCATTTCCTTCTCCCTTTAAGATAACACTTTTTGCATGTTATGGATACCATTAATTTATGAATCTGTCTCAGCCACAGAATTATGAATTTTTGCTGGTAAATACCATGTCTTTTATTCTTTATTCTAACAGGACTTCCTGGCATAGAATACAGGTTCAATGAAAGTTTCTTAAATGAATGAATACGTAATGGACCCATCTGTGCTCTTAGTGGATATCTGTGCTCCAATGAATAACTAGAGACAGTAAGTTAGGGGCATTGCTTTACTGAGGTTGTAGGAAAGGCTGAATCATAGGAACATGTCAGAAACTATGAAACCTTGGCTATTGTGCCAGAGGTGAACTCTTAGGTACTTACCACATGCATACAGTTTTCTAGTCATTTTACATATTATTTTTATTTCTGTTTTGTTTTGAAAATAGGTTAAAGCTCCAGGAAAGTTAAAAGAGTAGTACAATAGCCACTCTTTACCCATGATCAACATTTTGGCAGATTTGCTGTTGATGAATCATTTAAAGGTAAGCTGCACACAACGTGGCTCTTCATTACTAGATATTTTAATATATATATTAAGAAAATTAATATCCTCTTACATATTAGCAACATGTCTATCATTTACCAATATGTAGCATTATCTCAATATTGTCTAATTTTTAGTCCATATTCAAATTTTTCTAATTGCTCTTAATTTTTCTTTATTTGGTCCAGGTATAAGCCAGTTATAAACATTTCATTTGTTTATATGTTTATAGTCTTCTTTAATATAGAGCAATGACCCCCTGACCCCAACCATGTTTGTCTCTCCTGTCATTGACATTTTAGATGAGGTCAAGCCAGTTGACTTGTAAAATATCCCATAAATGTATGCAGGTTACAGTTTCCTCAAATGCAGCTTCAAATTAGATTTATTTTGGCAAGAATACTATTATGTAGGTGATGGTTTACACTTATTTTTGCATCATCTCAAGGCATATTATGTCCGTTTATTTAGTTATTGAACAAGCTATGTGATCATTTGATTAATGTATTGACCATTATATTATTTCATTCCGAGGATATGTATTTTCTTCTGCAATTAAAGAAGTAATTTCTTGGGTAATACTTTAGGATTTTATATCAGTCTTTTATCACAGTAATATATTAGGGTCTTTCTCTGTGTTAATTGGGGGTGTCCAAATGGTGATTTCAAAATTTCTAGTATTATATCTACATTCATTATCAGACATTTTTGTGTGATAAGTGCTTTTTCATTATTAAAAAAAATCTCAATCTTTTGGGTAGGGGAAATCCTTCAAAGTGGCTTCCTTTTCATTTTTGATATGTTCTCATTAGTCTTTAAGCATGTACTTTATCACAAAACAAAATGTTGTTCTTATACTTTCCCTGCCAAATGTGGCATTAGCCTTTTCTCCAAGGACCCTAGATAAGGAATAGCATTTAGAAACTACCATCTGAGCAACAGGTATACTCATTACTAGCAGGATGTCATTTCTTCTTTGAACTTATTTTTACCCTTAGAATGTATCTATGTCAGTGTGGCATCCACATAAATTTGGCATTCACTCACACCATCAGCTTTCACCTGAGAAAAACTTTCCATTATGTCAGTCTACTGAAAAATGTGTTGGAATGAGATTCCTATTCAGGTTAAAGACATTGGCATAGTTCTGACTCTATGCAGATGGAAAGGCAGTTTCTTCAAGGCAACCTACTGATGGACAATCTACCCCTTGTGAGTTAGAAATGTACCTAGATTAGAAACATCTAAGATTCATCATAAGAGTGTCTATAGGTAGATCAAAATCAGAACTAACAACATTCTGTTGGAGTTTGGAAGAATTGTCTTGTTTTTCACCAAAATAAAAATGTAGAGTAAATATTTAAGTATCTTTTGTGAGCAAGCCAGCATTATTTTAAATACCAATATGGTATATCAGCTGGGAGTATTTAGCATGATATCTAAGGATCTTCCATATATACTTTTCAGAAATTAGCTTTGTTAGAATGACTTTTTGTGAGTTCTTAAATCTTTTTCCAGCTGACCACAATTCATGTAATTATATATTTGAATTAGTGAATACCATGAAAGCACTGTGACAGAATAATTATCTTTAATTATACTAATTACATTAATGGATAAAAATTGATGATTAGGGCATTACTCTGTGAAAATAATAGCTTTCTTTTAATGATTGGATCATCTTGAAACTTATCTTCTCAGCCTCTCCACCTCTTCTGACCTACGTTTGACATCCAACAGTTTAAGAAAACTTTGAACCCTACAGTCCCTCAAATATACCCTCACTTTCTGAGACTTTTCCCAATTAACTAAGATCTTTCAGGTTGCCATATCTAGCAAATAAGAAAACAAGGCTCTCAGTTACATTTGAATTTCAGATGAATAATGAGTAAGCTTTTTAGTATCATATAAGTAGGTCCCAAAAATTGCAGTATTAGAGATGATTCCTATAAAGAAATATACTAAATAATGTAAGCTGGATATGTGTTTTTATAGGATATATGACTAGTGTTCTGTCCATATAATATAGGGAGAGTTGTGAGGATTTTACTGAAATTTGAATTAGCCACAGAGATAAATTTTTAGTTATTTACCTTAAATTATAAAAAATAAGTTGCCAATTGTACACTACAAAGTTAAATGAGGGTTATATGTCAGTTTCGATTATAAAATGTAAGCATAAAATTTATGTTAAATGGTATTTAAATTTCAATTTATCTGTCTGTTAAGGCAGACATATTATTTTCAGTATATATATTTCCCCTTATCTGATCTTCAAAGCAGGGTGGGCATTTTCACAATTATCATTGATTAACAACAATTTAAATTCTGACAAGTCTTCATCAAACAACAGTTCTTCTAGCATATTATTAACTGACAGCATCCATAAATTATTTATTAAAGAGTGTTGTGTTGATTTTCTTTTTTATTTACTTACTGGGTGTTAAAAATATGTAGGGATTACCTTATTTCTCATTGTGTTTTGTTTATTTGGTAAAAGTAGAAAAGTCACAGGCAATATCATGATTTCTGGGCATAAGAATCAATCATTTGCATAATGGGGTATGAAACCCTGAAATGCAAAACTATGGAATCCTTGCTCAGTTGTTTGTCATAGAGAAAGAGGTTTAATTCAGTGCATTGTGCATTCAGAATATACTTAAGATTCTGTTGTTAATATTTTTCTTACAAAAATGTTTATAATTATTCATTTTAAAGTAAAAAAGAAATTTCTCCCAGAGCCAAGTTTTAATAATCGCTGTGCTCTGTTGATCCTGGGACCTGGGCCATGTTGTGGAGTTCCAACTTTTTCTCTTTTTAAAATAGCCATGAAGTAGTTGTGTGGATGTACCCTTAGAGATATTCACTGATGCAAGTTTAACATATTGACTGCCACACTAGAAATTTTTTTTCCCTTGGGACCACAGTGTTTTATTATAAAAATAGACTCAAAACTTCAAAAATAAAATGATGCTTTCTAATTTAATGAAAAATTTGTTATTTTTTATTATTTTCTGTGGGTGAGTTATATGCAACTTGAAAAACAATTCACGTGGCTCCCAAGGTGAATAGACATGTGAGTTACATATGCTTCACGAAGCCCCGTGCTCAAAACTAGTGTAAGTTAAATACAACTCACATGTAGTTAATGTGTTAAATATTGTGATGTCCTTTATCAAGGAGAGCTGACACACTTCCAAAGCTGTCACAACTGGCTAACTCTAGTCCAATTCATAGGGATTAATTGGCCATGGATGCTTGTGAGCAGAAATACTGTCACAGCGGCTGTAGATCTGTCACTTTGATACACAAGGTAATCAAGTCCAGTAATAGATTCTCAATGAACGTTAATAGCTTACCTGAGCAAGAAATCATTAGAGGCTGTTTACTCCACGTCATGTGGAAGAACATAGTCTGGACTTTCAGTTAAAGATCATTTGATATTTTGTGAAAGAAACTTACTTTCCAAAACTGCTGAAATATCAAATGTATTGTGGGTAAGTTTTGAGATTGCCTACAGAAGAAAATGAAGCTTTAAGAATTAAAGCCAAAAAAAAATAAAAAAAAAAAAAAAAAAAAAGAATTGCTGGGACTGGATTATAAACTGGATTAAGCTTGAGCCCATTATTCGAAGTGAGGTGACACAAGACCCAAAGAATGGGTTCCACTTGTACTCACTATCAAATTGGTATTGACTGATTAACACTATGGTGCTCAAAGGGTGGGAGTGAACACTGGGGAATTGGGGGGTGGGGGGTAGACCCAAGGCTGAGCGAC
>CAUYRT010010577.1:0-15184 GCA_963574885.1 Lepilemur ruficaudatus
ATAATCTCATAGATTCAAAGGGGAATAGCATTGCCTAAATGTGGCAGCAAGTTTTCCACTGTAGCTACTTAAAATTAGCTAAGTCTTCTTAGATACAGATACAGTGAATTTTAAGAGTTTCTCCCAATGCTTTTGCCACCTGGCCAGGATTACAGGGCTTTAAATCACCAAGAAGAAGGCAGGGAGAGAAAATGCATCTTAATTTTTGGAACAGAATGTATTGCCTTTCTTAAATTCATTATTTACTACTAGTTAAGGAACATCAATATATATATACATATATATACATACATATAGATATATATATGTATATATGAATGAGAACTATTGTGCATCTTGGTTTTTCTTTATGGCATATGTAGACCCAAACATGGAACTTTGTGCCCTGAGGGTGTAATGTCTGCTTATGAGACCACCTAAGCAGCCGCACTATAGCACACAGATACAGTTACAACTGCTGAAGAGTCTCACCTATTATAATCCCCTAATACGAAATTATTTTCTTCCTTAATACTTGTTTCTTAGCCAGTAATGAGCAGTTTACTTTTAAGGAACTATATCATTAATCTAAAATTACCTAAAGTATCACAAATTAGGAGGTTTAAAAGAAACTTTTCTCAAGGAAAACATGAGTTATGAACCTAGTTTACATACAGCATCTGAGGAGGGACAATGAGATGATTAATGCTGTTTCCCTTTAAGAATTCAAATGTCGAGATTCCCAACAATCTTGTCTATATCTGAAATATTAGGCTACCCACTAGGAAGTGAAAACATCCATATATTTTTTCACACAAAAATATCTGTGTTGCATATTAAACCAAGTAGAATTTTGATGCTTTTTTTCATTGCAGTGTATTCATACATGAGAATATTCATCTTGGACTAAAGGAATAAATATTATGACAATACCTGCTTCCTGCCTTCGTGACTTAGCTGTCTGAATTACTGTCAATTTATCCTTAAATTATTGTCAACCACATGGGTATTGCTATTGCTCTGTATAGTTGCTGACCTATTTTTACTATTTAAATGGCAAGTGATTAACTTTTTAAATTTTAGGTCCATCAGTAGAAAAAAGAAAGGTAAAATAATAAAGGAAAACTTTGGTAAATCCATTTTAAAATTAAATGAGCATCAAGACCAAAAATAAAACTGCAAAACAGTTACTTTGTTTTGTTTTGTTCTTACTATGTACTCTATAAAACGTATAAGATGAACACCTAGGGGATACGTCCTTTTATTATTTTAATTTATTATGATACAACTTTTTTCTTGGGAAGATGGCTGACTAGAGACATCAGCTGCATCTCAGTAAGAAGGAAAAGCTTTAGATGAAAGAGAAAAACACATAGGCAAACAAACATAGATTGGGTGTAATTCTGAGGGAAGGGTTCCAGAAGCTAGAAGAGACTCCATGGGAAGAAGTTGTAGAGCAGAAAAAGAAGGAGCAAGATATTGTCAGAGATCAACCCCCAAGATGCTTGGAGTCCAGTGAAAAGGATACAGGTGGAGCAGTTTGTTTCTCCCACCCTCACATCTCTGACAGTCAGAGGGTCCTAAGCTGCTGGAGAGTCTTTCTACCCCCACAAGTGCAAAAGCAGCTGCCACGAGTGAACTAGGATCTTCTTGTGGACAAAGCACCAGGCTCTCAGCCCCCATGGGGCAGGTCCTATCACCAAAGACCCAAACCAAGACAGCAGGCACCATAATGCTTCTCTACCCACTGTGTGCCTTTGTCCTCTCCAGGGGGTTTTAGCCCCTCAGTTTACATCTTGCTCATTCCCACATAAATGTTTCCCAACTCCGCCCCAGACTGTGGGAGCTACAGGGGTTCAGTGGGGCCTGGGGGATCTGCATGACCCCATAGCCTGGACATATTGGGCAGGCTGCCCTTCAGAGAGACAGACAGAGACAACCTGAGTGCCAGCTTTCCTCCATCCAGACTCTTTTCCTCTCCTTCCTCTCTCCCACCTGCAGCTGATGAGAAAGACAATTGAGCCACCACATCAAGGCTTCCACAGAGACCAGGGTGCAGGCCCACAGGCCAGATCCCGTACCTCAGAACTCAACTGTGTCAGGGGCTTAGGGGGGGATTTGTGAACTGATCTTGGGAGATGAGGGAGCCTGTGTGAGCAGAACTGAGACGACAGTGCAGTGTGGGTCCCAGCTGCAGAGTACTCCTGGAGCACCCCTCTCCCAACAGGTACCTAGTGGGTACATGAACACTACCTGGGCGACGGCACACTTATAACCCTGACTCAAACATTCCAAAAGTGATCCATGTAACCCTGTAACCAAAAACATTTGTACCCCTGTAATACTTAGAAATAAAAAAAATAAAATAAATATAACAGAAAAAAAGTTTATTTTGAAGCACAGTAAATGTAAAAATACAATTAATTCATGTAGTATTACTAAAATGTAAAGAAAACCATTATTTTACTTACATAGTGTCTCTAATAAGAAGAACACTTCCCAATTTGAAACAAGTTTTATCACCTTCACAAAATGCACGTCTCAGAGAAAAACTCTCTCCTAGATCAAAACCTGTAAAATGTGACAAGTGATTTAATTCAGCAGTTTTAATAAATTTAGCAAACTCACAGAGATATTGACTTTTAAACAGGATTTTTTTGTTGTTCTTATCTATAGATGGATTTACTTCAAATAAAATCCTGCTGTTTGGGATCAGCAAAATTTCTTGATTTTTCTCCTTTTAGGGTCCAGGGGAAGAAATTTACTCTGCATATAGAATGTGTAGTCACCTTTCTAGAGAAAAAATTATTAATGTATTTCAAAAGACTCAAATATTAATTTCTTTTAACCTAGAAATTATCCTAAGAAATTATCCAGAGTAACTCATTGTAGCTTTAATGTCTAAAGACAAAACATTAGTTAGACTGAAAAATAGTATAGTCATTCAGTTGAAATCTAAGCAGCCTTTTAAAAAAAAATCAGGCTTTAGAAGATGTATACCGATGTGGGGAAATGCTTGGATTTCAGATATAATGTAAGTATGGTTGTGTGTGTGTGTGTGTGTGTGTGCACTCTCACACACATGCACTTTTGGGTGAGTGACAGAGAAAAAAATGGAGAGAGAGAAAGGAGGAAAGAAGGAAGAAAATAAGGAAAAAGAAAGATAGAAATAGCATACCAAAATGGTAATCGTTACTATATCTGGGTGGTGCAATCTTCTTTATCATAAATTTTCTTCTTTCAAAATTTTTACAATGGACACAACTTTTATAATTGCAAATAATTTCTTTTCTCTAAGAGGTTAAGATATTGTTGACCTTAGATTAAACATAATAGAACTCTGCTCTCAGAATTCTTTCTGCATTATCTGATTTTAATTTTTATGCTAATGTTATGATCTTAAACTGCAACATCAAAGACATTACATATC
Organism: Lepilemur ruficaudatus; assembly: GCA_963574885.1. Taxonomy (NCBI): domain Eukaryota; kingdom Metazoa; phylum Chordata; class Mammalia; order Primates; family Lepilemuridae; genus Lepilemur; species Lepilemur ruficaudatus. Next base: position 3,410 of record CAUYRT010010577.1, read on the forward strand.
TTGTGATACTTTTACATAAAATGCTGTTTTGTAAAGGATTATACTGCTTACCTGAAACTTCAAGTTTATTTTTATTGTTTTGTGTCAATTGATGTTCCTCTGTTCTCAGTATAGGACACGTCTTTTCTATTAAAAAAAAAAGTATAGATTATTTGCACAGCATTTTCACTCAAATTTTTCAAATAAATTTGAATTATACAATATAATCAGAAACTTAAGATAAAAATGGAAATAAACCATTTTATTACATTTCTGTAAAATGAAGATAAGAGTATTACCCACCTTATAGTGTTTTTGTGAGGGTTACATGTGCTTATTTTTAAAGTTCTTAGAACACTGCCTGCTACACAGTAAATACTTGTTAGTGCTACACTAGCATTATTATCATTATCATTCTAACAGTTGCTATATACTAGGCATTAAGAAATTAGCTAGTTTTAACTACATCGTTAAACTTTTATATTCCAAAGTGTACTTTAATAGTAAAACAAGTGAACTACTGCTATATTTTAACAACTTTGATTCAGGTTTTGGTGTTGTGTGACATTAAACTTTTAGAACAAAAGGGGACATAATGGAAGTTACTAAAATAAAATAAAAAAACAAAGACTTTTACCATACAAAAGTGGCCTATAATTTAAAAAATGAGGTAAAGTCATTGAGAAAGTATTAATTATGTGCTAAAGTACTTAGCAATTGTCAAGAAAAAAACATAAATTTAGTCTCTACTCAGTGAATTTGCATGTTTAATACTAGCATAACACACTAATACAATAATGTATATACATCCACTAAATTTTTAACATCTGGAGATATGTTTAAATCTAATTCAGGCTAGATTCTACAAACATAATAGTTAATTCAGACAAAATTGAAGCCAATTTTCAAATTACATCAAGGTAGCTGTACAACTGGGCGGTTATAACGTTTAGTTTAAGATTTTAAACTAAGTTGATTGAATATTTTGGCATCATGCAAGCACAACTTTAATTCTCCATGCTTAAAATTGATGTTTAGGTTTAATTACTTAAATTTTTTTAAATACAGAAAGGAGATAAACTGCTTAAAACCAAATTGATCCCCTGCTCTGGGAAAGTGGAAATTGCTAATTCACCAGTTCAACTGCTGATCTCAGCTGTTCATTCAACAAATATATCACAGACCTCAGGGGTGTTCACAGGGCATCATCTTAATATATTTAACCAGAAAATAAATCTGATTCTAAATAGTGCTACCACCTAATCATATTTAAAAGAAGCAAATAAACTGAAATAAACATTTTGAATGCATAATTTATAAAGTAAGAGAAATCATAGCACTGAATAACTTTAGAGCTTACTTAGATACTTTGGAAATTCCTGTCTCAGAAATATTAAAATGATTGCAGGTTCTAAATAATAGTAAAATCATCGGATATTTAGTAAACATTACAAATTGTTGAGCTGAATTCATAGTCATTTTTATAAAAACCAAGCACCTTATCCAAGATCTGGGCACAAAAAACTGCAGAACATTGCTGAGAGAAATTAAGGTCTAAGTAACCGAAGGGATAAGCCAAATACTTAGATTGGAAGACTCAAAATCATTAAGATGCCAGTTCTAAGTTTTATCTCTAGATTCGGTGCAATGCCAATTAAAATCCCAAAAGGTTGTGGGTGTGTATGTGTAAAAACAGATGAGCTAATTTTCAAATTTATATGGAACTACCAAAAACAAAAAAATTAAAATAAAGGCAAAATTGAAGAAGAACAAGCTGGAGAACTGAAACTATCAGATATCAGGAATGCTTATAATACAGTGTTGGTACACATATATAGAAAAAAAAACATATTCATGCACCTACAGTCTTCTTATTTATCACAAAAAGGCCATTGCAATTCAGTGGAAAATAGATAGTCTTTTCAATAAATGGTACCATGTCAATTGAATATCCATATAGAAAACCATTGAACCTTAAGCCTTACTTCACACCATGCACAGAAATTTACTGGGGATAATCATAGACCTAAATGTGAAAGGTAAAACAAGAAAGCATTTACAAGAAAACATAAAATCTTCATGAACTTGGGGTATCAAAGATTTTCTAAAAGTGACACAGAAAGCATTAATCACAAAAGAAAAGCTTACTAAATTGAACTTCATTACAATTAAAATCTTTAATCAAAAGAAAACATTTAAAAAGTAAAAGGCAAGCCATAAATAAAGGAGAAGGTATCTGCAGTCCATGTATCCAATAAAGCATCATTTCTAGAATATACAATGAACTCTCACAAATCAATAACAAAAATATTGAAAATCTTATTCTGAAAAAGAAGACTTAAGCACTTGACAAAAGAAAATATCCAAATAGTCAACTCATATATAAAAGGTGCTCAACATCATTAGTTATCAGGAAAAGGCAAAGTAAAATCACCATCAGAAACCACTAAATGGCTAAAATCAATGAACTGATAGCACCAAGTGCTGGTGACGACATGGAGCAACAAAAACTCTTCTACATTGCTTGTGGGAGCGAAATTAACACAAAAGAGACAAGAACTGTCCCCTGAGAAATCACAACATTTCTTCTCTTGCCCATTATTCCTGCTTTGGTTTTCCTATTTTTTCATATCCTCAGAATTAACATATTTGAAATTATTATTGTTCCATATTATTCCATAAACGTATCAAAACAAGAGCCATTAAATGTTTTGCATTTTTTAAAGACTTCTTATTGGATACAGGGAAAAGCAGGTCTCTTCGTTTTATTAATAGTTGTCCCCTGTACACTTCATAATTTGCCAATACCTCTGACAAAGGAATATTAGGTATCCTAGGTTAGGAGAAAAATATTGGTTAACAAACTTTAGAAAACTGTTTGGCAGTTTTCTAAAGCTAAATATGCATGAACTCTATGATGTGAAAATCCAATGACCCAAAAGAAATGAGTGCAAAAATTGAGTGTAAAATGGCCTGTTTGGGCAAGAATATTCATGGCAGCATTACTCATAATAGTGTAAAGCTGGTAACAGTACAGATACTTATCAATACGAGAATAAATGAATAAATTGTGGTATATATGAGTACAATGAAAAACTGTCAAGGAATAAAAAAGAATAAGCTATTTATACGTGCAACAACTAGATGAATCTTACAGGTATAATATTAAATGGAAAAAATACCATTTCCAAGAGAATGCATATAATACTGCATAATTTCGTTTATATAAAGTTTAAGAGATTGCACAACTAATCTATGCCAGACTAGTAGTTACCTCAGTGGGTGTCAACTGGGAGCAGGTATACAGAAGCCTTCTGGGGTTTGGGAAATGTTCTATGTTTTCATATGAGTGTCACACAGGTGAATAAATACATACACAGAAATTCACTGCACTGTGCACTTAAGATTTATTCACTTTATTGCATATAAGTAATACCTCAACAAAAGGAGGAAAATAGCATCTTTGTGAGAAAATATTTTAAGATAAAAATAATTCTTGCAAAATTTTTAAAAAACCTAAATTCTGAAAGAATTTTTATAATGACTATATGACCATAATAAATAAGATTAAATTATTCACAACATATGTAGGGAAGTCCCAGTAGGCGATTTGCAAAACAAATCATCTCAAGACAGTGGAAAGGGACTTCCCACTATGACACTTTAGTAATGAAGGGAAGGTATGTTGGCCTACTGCCAAGTTGGAAACAGTATATATCTTACTTAAATTCTTCTGAGGACTAAGTGAATATATGATGATGTCAAAGTAATAAACCTGTCACTTTGAAATGAATGGAATTCAACATTTCCAGCAATATTTATGAAAGTATTTCTCCACTAAAAGTCTATAGTTTACGAAAATCAAACGCCATTTCATATCTTTAGAATACATGTTTTGTTGTGAAAAGCTGATCACAGCAAATTAAAACTAAACGTTAAACATTTCAGGGTTTAAGATAAGATGGAAAGCACAATCTGAATTCATGAGTCTTATGGATACATTGCATAAAAATGGCAAGGCATTGGAAGTGGCTATCACAAGTTGGATATGTTAATTTATTTAAGTATTGATGTCCACATTTTATTATAAAGTTAAGCACACTTTTGAGTGAAGGTGCACATACCTTGAAGAGCTACAAGTAAGACTCAAACATTCAAACATCCTGTCAGGTAAACAGAGGCTCTCTGGACTACTGAAAGGTAATGGCAAAAATTTCACCACGAAAGATGCACTGCTTTATCCACTCGTCCACTGATAGGCATTTAGGTTGTTTCTATGTCATGGCTATTGCGAATAGAACTGTAATGAACATGGTAGTGTAGATACTATCTTTACAAGGTGGTGATTTCATTTCTTTTGGGATAGACCAAAAAGAGGCGTTGCTGGGTCATATGGTAGTCTTATTTTTAATTTCTTTAGGAACCTCCATACTATTTTCATAATAGGAGTACCAATCTACATTCCCACCAACAGCGTGCTAGGGTTCCCTTTCCTCCATACCCTCACCAACATTTGTTATCTCTTGTCGTCTTGATAATAGCCACCTTTGTGGGTGTGAGGTGATGTCTTACAGTGGTTTTAATCTGCATTTCCCCTATGATTAGTGATGTTGAGCACCTTTTCATATATCTGATGGCCATTTTTATGTCTTCTTTGGAGAAATATCTATTTAGGTCCTTTGCCCATTTTTTAATTGGGTTATCTGTTTTTCGGCTATTGAGTTGTAAATAGTTCTTTATACATTTTAGATAATGGTAATCCCTTATCAGACATGCAGTTTGCAATTATTTTTTCCCAGCCCATAGGTTGCCTTTTCATTTTGTTGATTTTTTTCCTTTGCTGTGGAAAAGCTTTTTAGTTTGAGGTAGTCTCATTTATTTATTACTGTTTTTGTAGACTGAGTTTTTCATATGATATCTAAAATCATTGCCAAGGCCAATGTTGGGAAGCTTTTCCCCTATGTTGTTTCTAAGAGTTTTATATTTTCAGGTCTTACATTTAGATCTTTTACACAATGGAATATTGTTCAGCCTTAAAAAAAGAAAGAGATCTTTCCATTTGCCACAACATGGATGGACCTGGAGAACATTATGCTAAGTGAAATAAGCCTGACGCAGAAAAAAATATTGCCTGATCTCACTTACGTGTAAAATATGTTTTTAAAAGAGCCCTAATGTAAGAGCTAGAGAATGAAACAGCATTTACCATAGGTGGGTGGGGGAGAGGATACGGGGACATGTAGGTCAAAGGACACAAAATAGCAGACAAGCAGGATGAACAGGTCAAGGGATCTAATGCACAACAACATAGGACTAATAAAATACAATAAAACTGCATGAGATTTTTAACTAAGAAGATTTTAGCTACCTGTGTCACAAAAATATGTGTAACTATGTGTAATGATAGGTATGTTATTCCGCATCACTATAGAACCATTTTACTATCAGTATGTATTCCATGACATCATGTTGTAGACCTCAAGCACACACGTAAAATTTATTTTTTAAAAAAGGAATGTTTACGAAAATCAAAAAATGCACTGCTTAGAAAACCTTAACAGATTTTTTAAAGCAAATGCAAATGTCTTTTAAAAATTCATGCTAATATGTTAATGACTGTCAGATCCACTTTCCTTTTGACTTGGCTTGAAGGACCTGTACAACTTATGGGGTTGGAGGGGTACTGAAAGGAGCCAAAGGAAACAGAAAGGAAGGCGGCTAGGTCAGATCTCGGTATGGCATGATTTTATCTAGATTAGCTACAAATACATATATATAATTAAAAAAATATTTTTACCCCCTAGAATCCTGTGCACCTAACAAGTCATCCAAGAGAAGTTAAGATCACATAGCCACTTAATGGCAGAGTTGAAACAAAGCAAAAGTTTCTCATAAACCAACTTTTTTCCTCCCTTTGTATTGAACATTGTTCCTCAATTACGTAAGTTTTTATTTGTTTCTAGAATTGCAGAAGCAATGGTATCAAATACATAATTTAAACAAAATAATAGCATACCTAAGAAACTCTCTCTGTTCTTTGGTAGAAATGTATTTTGCTTTCACTCTCAGTTCTAAACATGTGCTTAAAAAAAAAAAATCTCCCTTCCAGACACTTACAGACATATACACAAAAATCATTTTTTCCCCTAATCTCTAAATCCTTGTACCATGTTCTTACCTACTTGTTTGGTCTCCTACTATATTGCTAAGCATTCTAATCTTGAGACCAGATCACATCTTTTGATACATATTTTTCTTATAATTGTTCTGATATTTTCTACACTCACTCATATAAAAGTCTTCAGTTTAATACAGTATTCATTGAAGGCATGTTGAAGTTCCTGTTTTTCACTTTTTTCCTTATCATTCACTGAAAGCATGTTGAATTCTCTCCTTCTCCTCTCAAGTAACTAAGAAGCCCAGACCAGCTAAAATCCATTCTTTTGATTTTTAACTTTTTGAACTGATTTGCCATGTAAAAGATTAGTGCATGTTACTGCTACGTAAACTGAAAATGAACTAGTCACTCTCTGTGGCCGCAGAGGCCTCTGGCCTTAGGAAAAGCCAAGAGGTGAGGTCAGTCCTTATACATTACAAAGACAAAGGGGAAAATCAAAGTTATAGGCATCATGAAAAATAAATGTAAAAATGTTCTGTTATACTCTTTATGGTTTATCGAGGATTCTTAATATTATGTTATTTATACATCAGTTTACTGATTCCAGGGAAAGAAAATGTAATTTGCCTAGTGAACATATAATTTATATTTTAACTTTGCTAAAATGTACATATCTCCACATATATGTACTTTAATTATAATGTATTATGAATAATATAATATGACAATATTCAATTAGCATGAATTAAGGCTTGATGAGAGGCACTGAGTTACATAAATTCAGAAGGCTGCTTGTTCACTTGATATCTGGGAATAGACCCACAGGGCAAAATTTGACCCTCTCCTATCCCAAGAGGTCTCACAAGGCCATATTTATTGCTATGGTGAATTTATCAGACTCTAAGTTCTAGTCTTGGACTTCGCAGGGTTAGAAATCAGATTTTGATAGGATATAAAGCACAAATCCATTTCTGGGCAGCATGTGCTCCCTACCTCCTCCCCCTCATTCACTTGACTCCAGTCTCCTGGCCTTCCTTGCTGCTTCTCCCACATGCCAAACATGCCCTGCCTCAGAGCCTTGGCACTGACTGCTTTCCAGGCATTCATGTGCCTTGCTCTCTCCCTGCCTTTACGTCTCCGCTTAAATGGTCCCACGTGAGGACAGCCTTCCCTGATCATTCTATATAACGAACCCCTCATGTCATATAGGGTTACCAAATATAGCAGAGAAAACCCAGGGTTCCCAGTGAAATTTAAATGTCAGATAAATTTTAAAAAATATTTTAGGAAAGTATGTCCCATGAATATTTGGAACATACTTACACTAGAAAATTAGTCATTGTTTACCTAAACTTCAAATGTAACTGGATGTCTTCTATTTTATCTGGCATCCCTACTCACACACCCCACACTCTGTGAGGCCAGATTTGATAGTAGCTTGGACTACAGAGATAACAGAGAAGATAGACACGGGGAAGGAATTGAGATACGAGAACTAACAGGATGTGATAACGGATTAAATTGAGGGAGGAAGGAGAGCAGACTTGCTTAGCTGGCTAAAGCTTTAGTTTACTGAAAAGAATCCCACTAGGGAAATAAAAGGAAATTTGGCAAGGAGTAAATTAATCTGTAGGGGGACAGAGGAGGAGCTAGAAATGTTAACTTTGGGGTGCCATTAAGAAATTCAAACAGTAAAGTTATTGAATGGGCAGTTTGAAATGTAGGTATGGAACTCAAAACACAAGTCCAGGCTGTGAAGTAAATTTGGGAGTAATTGATACATAAACTCCATTTAAAACCACAGAATGGATGAGATCACATGAGTGAGACAAGAAGACAAGAGGGACAAGAATTATCCCCTGAGAAATCACAACATTTCTCCCTTGTCCATTTTTCCTGCTTTGGTTTTCCTATTTCTACATATCCTTAAAAGTAACACATGTGAAATTATTATTCCATAAATGGATCAAAACAAAAGACTGTAGGTATTTTGCATTCTTTCAAAGGCTTCTTGTTGGACAGAGGGGAAAGCAGGTCTCTTCATTTTATTAATAGTTGCCCTCAGGCCCCCTGTACACTGTATACTTTCCTGTTACCTCTCATAAAGGAATATCAGGTATCCTGGATAGGGAGAAAAATATTGGTTAAAAATTGGCAAAGTACATTGGCCCACAATATAACAAAAATAATATGGAAATGTGAACAAACAAGGAAAAAATGGGAATATAGCTTTTTTTAATTAGTATTTTTTCCAGATTTATTGTGGTATGATTGGCAAATTACAATTATGTACACTTAAAGTGTACAATGTGATATTTTGGTATATGTATGCATTGTAAAATGATTCACACAATCAACCTAATTAACATATCCATCACCTCACATAGTTACCATTTGTGTGTGTGTGTGTGTGTGTGTGTGTGTGTGGTAAGAAGACTGGAGATACACTCTTTAAAAAAATTTCAAATATGCATCATTAACTATAATCATCATGTCATACAGTAGGTCTCTAAAACTTATTCATTCTACAGCTTAAAGTTTGTACCCTTTGACCAATATGTCCCCCACCCACCAGCCTCCGATAATCACCATTCCATACTGTTATCATAAATTCAAACTTTTTGTTTAGTTTTTAGATTCCACATATAAATGACAACGTGTAGTATTTATATTTGATGTCTGGCTTATTTCACTCCCTTCAGGTTCAACCACGTTGTCACAAATGGCAAGATTTCTTCTTTTTTAAGGGCTGGATAATATTTCATTATATAGCTAACTAGATAGATACAGGTCTATAGCTATAACACATTTTCTTTATCCATTCATTTATTATAGGACCTTTAAGCTGTTTCTTTATCTTGGCTACTGTGAATAATGCTGCAATGAACATGGGAGTGCAAATACCCTTTCAAGATAGTACACATATTGAATACATATATCAAATTATTTTAACTAACTTTCTGTTAGTTATCAGGTTTTTTTCTTCATCAATCCTTTAGTGTAGTGTTTGCATTAGTGTTTTTTTTTTAATTTCACAATATTATGGGGGTACAAACATTTTGGTTACATATAATGCCTTTGCCTCACACAAACCAGGGCTATAAGCATGTCCTTCCCCCATACAGTGTGCTCCACATCCATTAATTGTGAGTTTACCCCTCCAATCCTACCAAGTGATTGGCACCCAATGAATATTACTACCATGTGAGCACATTAGTGTTGATCAGTTAGTACCAATTTGATGGCGAGTACATGTGGTGCCTGTTTTTTCATTCTTGTGATACCTGACTTTGAAGGATGGGCACAAGCTCTATCTGGGATAATATAAGAGGTACTAGTTCGCCTTTGTTTTTTTTTTTTTTTTTTTTAGTTTTAGAGATATTTAATTTTTATTTCCAATTCATATTCCATTCACTCCTTACAAGTAAAGTGTGTTGGTTTTCCAGCTCTCCAGCCTCTTAGTTATGTAGCTAATGATTGGAAAAACAGGACTGTTTCAAGGAAACTTACTTTTATTTATTTATTTTTTTTGTTTGTTTTTTTTGTAGTTGAGTGATATTTCATGGTATTTATATATACCACATTTTATTAATCCACTCATGTATTGATGGGCACTTGGGTTGTTTCCACATCTTTGCAATTGTGAATTGTGCTGCCACAAACATTTGAGTACAGGTGTATTTATTATAGAATGTCTTTTTTTCCCTTGGGTAGATACCTAGTAGTGGGGTTGCTGGATCAAATGGTGTTTCTATTTTTAGCTCTTTAAGATATCTCCAAATTACTTTCCCCATTTTTCACTTCTCACAAAAATCAACTCACGATGGGTAACAGGCTTAAACCTAAGGCGTGAAACCTTAAGAATTTTAGAAGAAAATGTCGGGAAAACTCTTACAGACATCGGCCTAGGCAAAGAATTTATGAAGAAGACCCCCCAAAGCAATCACAGCAGCAACAAAAATAAATAAATGGGACCTGATCAAATTAAAAAGCTTCCGCACAGTCAAGGAAACTATCATTAGAGCAAACAGACAATCTATAGAATGGGAGAAAATATTTGCATTTTACATATCTGATAAAGGGCTGATAACAAGAATCTACATAGAACTTAACAAAATTAACAAGAAAAAATCAACCCCATCAATAAATAGGCAAAGAACATGAATAGAAACATGAAGAATAATGGCCAGCAAACATATAAAAAAATGCTCAACATCTCTAACCATCAGAGAAATACAAATCAAAATCACAATGAGGTATCACCTAACCCCAGTGAGATTGGCCTCTATCAAAAAAAATCCCAAAACAACAAATGCTGGTGTGCATGTGGAGAGATTGGAACACTCTTACACTGCTGGAGGGACTGCAAATTAGTACAATCCCTGTGGAAAGGAATATAGCTTTTTTAACAGGGAAGTCACAAAAGGTCACAGAATCTCCACTGCTTATCTTTGATCCAAAATTACTCGTCCACAACTTTGCAATTGTGAATTGTGCTGCTATAAACATTCGAGTGCAGGTGTCTTTTGTTCTTTTGGGTAGATGCCCAGTAGTGGGATTGCTGGATCAAACGGTAGATCTATTTGTATCGCTTTCAGGTATCTCCATATTGCTTTCCACAGGGGTTGCACTAGTTTGCAGTCCCACTAGCAGTGTAGGAGTGTTCCTATCTCTCCGCATCCACGCCAACATTTATTGTTTTGTGACTTTTTGATAAAGGCCATTCTCACTGGAGATAAGTGATATCTCATTGTGGTTTTGATTTGCATTTCCCTGATGATTAGAGATGGTGAGCATTTTTTCATGTTTGTTGGCCATTGTTCTGTCTTCTTTTGAAAAGTTTCTGTTCATGTCCTTTGCCCACTTTTTGATAGGGTTGTTTGATTTTTTTCTTGCTGATTTTCCTAAGTTCTAAATAGATTCTAGTTATCAGCCCTTATCAGATGTGTAGCTTGCGAACATTTTCTCCCATTCTGTAGGTTGTCTGTTTGTTCTCATGACAGTTTCTTTGGCTGTGCAGAAGCTTTTTAGTTTGATCAGGTCCCATTTATTTATTTTTGTTATTGCTGTGATTGCCTTTGGAGTCTTCTTCATAAATTCTTTGCCTAGGCCAATGTCTAGAAGAGTCTTCCCAACGTTTTCCTCTAGAATTCTAATAGTTTCATACCTTAGGTTTAAGTCTGTTACCCAGTGTGAGTTGATTTTTGTGAGAGGTGAAATGTGTGGATCCTGCTTCAGTCTTCAACATGTGGCTATCCAGTTTTCCTGGCACCATTTATTGAAAAAGGATTCTTTTCCCCAGTGTATGTTTTTGTCTGCTTTGTTGAAGATTAGATGACTATATGAAGATAGTTTTATATCTGGGTTCTCTGTTCTGTTCCACTGGTCAATGTCCCTGTTCTTGTGCCAATGCCAAGCTGTCTTAATTACTATAGTCTTGTAGTATAATTTGAAGTCTGGTAAATTGATACTTCCCATTTTGTTTTTATTGCCTAGGCTTGCTTTTACAATACGGGGTCTTTTCTTGTTCCATATGAAGCGTAAAATTATTTTTTCTATATCTGTGAAAAATGATGATGGTATTTTAATAGGAATTGCATTGACTCTGTAGATCACTTTGAGAAATATAGACATTTAACAATGTTGATTCTGCCGACCCATGAGCATGGTATGGTCTT
>CAUYRT010010579.1:0-20677 GCA_963574885.1 Lepilemur ruficaudatus
TACTTTGACAGAGTAGGTGTTTGAATGTAACAAGATAAGTCAACTTGAGTGGTAATATATTTTGGGAAATCAGCTCACTACAAATTGTGACTGTAAACATTGTACTGTAAATGTTTTGTAGTTTTCTCCCAATAAAATTTTCGGAAGAAAAAAAAAGAATTCAAAATATTGATTTTAAAGGAGCACAACGAGATGCAAGAGACATCTGAAAACTGTTACAAAGAGATCAGAAATTCAATTCAGGATATGAACGAGAAATTTACTGAAGAGATAGATATTTTTTAAAAAAACTAAACAGAAAGTCTAGAACTAAAAAATTCATTGAAGGAAATACAAAATACATTCAAAAGCTTCAATAGTAGACTATACTAAGCAGAAGAAAGAATCTCAGAATATGAAGACAAGTCTTTTGAAATAATCCAGTCAGACAAAAATAAGAAAACAATAATAAAAAGGAATGAACAAAGGCTTTGAGACATCTGCAACTGCATAAAGTGACCAAACTTAAGAAATAATGATATTCCCAAGAGGGAAGAGAAATAAAAAAGCTTAAAAAACCTATTCAAGGAAACAATCAGTGAAAACTTTCCAAGTTTAGCAAGGCCTGTGGGCATCTGATGTGATGTAAGTGGTGGCAATAGCAGTGATGGAGCCACTACTGAGACCCAAGCAGTCAGGTTGGTGCTGCTAGTAACTGCAATTAGTTGGGTGGGCTAGTCCCCAGTCCCACAGCTGCCTGTAGCTTAACAAGTATCCCCAACATAGAAAAATCAAAGCAATGGAACATAACACATCCTAGAAACTATAACAACAACAAACTTTTCTAAAATAAAAATTTACTTAAATTTCCATATAATAAGAGAATATTGTGTTGGAGGGAAGGGAGGGGAAGGCTAACAAAATGAAAATGAAAATATAAAAAAATTATTAACACCAGAAAAAACCAAAAAACTTTACAATAAGAGAATGTACTGTGTCTAATCTATAATTAGACTTATCCATTTGGCTCCATTAGGAAATATATTAGCATAAAAATTAAATAGTACTTACTGTAAGAGAAAAATATTACCAATGTATAATTATAAATTTTATTATATTATTTTTCCTAATGACAAAAAATAATTTGGTCTTTTCTCTAGTGTAGTTAGTTAAAATCTATTTTTTATTATCAATAGTTTAGAAAAGATATTTTAGCTTCATAACTCAAGTTATTGGTAATGTCACATCCAATTTTAGGATTGTCAAATTGAAAAAAATCTCTATCAAGTTTTTTTCATATGTTGAGCTATGAAATGTGTGAAGCTTTGTGTGTTTTCTTGTGCAGTAACTAATCTTTAATACTCTTACTGACAGTACTCAGTAATCAGTTTGTCATTGATGTTCTCATTGTAGTGGTGTAATGAGTTTAATATTATCTTCATTTCTTCATTTCTTATTAAATCATTTCTTATTAAATCAGCAATATATTTGAATTATTTCTAATTTGCTCATATGATTTATTATTGGGTTATCAAATAATCTAAAAGTATGTTCATTCTATTTGAAATTTATCTTCTTCTGTTAATCAGTTAATGCTATTGTATGATCTGAATTCTTTGTCACAATTAGCCTCTTGATATCAAGGTAATTTCTGTTCATTTTATCTTTCATCTTTCTTGTGTTTCATAATCTATTAATATTTGACTGAATTTCCCCTTAGTTCTTCAATTTAAAAATTTCAGTTAACAGAAGAAGAAACACTTCATATATTTCCAAATCAGGAGTCCATAATATTTCACTTGTTTTTACTTGAAATATTCCAAATTACAGTTATTTTTTTCATCAACTTTTTGAGCAAACTTCTTACATCCTTTGTATCCATGTTCTCTAAAAATATTTTTTGTAGTCTTTTAAATGTTACCAAACCTATGTTGTAAGTTTTGAATAGCTTTATAATGGGTAGACCATCACTTCCCAATTGTTATGGTGCCAAACCCCAAAGGATACAGTCATACCAAGGAACAGTCTCCGGCCTTGCACCTTCATGTCTTGATGCTGGGTCAGATAGTACAGAGGATAGTAGGAACATTCCTGTAAGCCATTCCTATGCCAGGACAGCCAGCAGTAACTTAACTAAAGGCAAAGTGACTGCAACTCACATAAAGCCTAACTAAATTTATCCCCAATTTGACTTCTAGTTAGTTATATCCCAAAAACACCTCTTGCTACTCCAAAACCACATCCTCATATAAAGGGAAGGAGAAATGGAAAAAGAAAGCAATAATAACAAATTGTGCTAAATTTCTTTTGTAAATTTTACAAAAATATATGGCCATAGTCACACCTTGCCATGGCTCCTCCCAAAGATCTAGAAAGCTCCATGTACATGAGAGGCCCTGAAACCTAAAACTTCATTGACATCACAATAAATCTTCCTGGGTGAAACTAGGGTTGTGGGGTTCTTCATTTAGCATATCTCCATTTTTCTGACTTATCTGTAATGAGTAGGTCTTAAAAAAATAAAATGAAGTGATTCAACTAGAAAAAATACAATGAATTGTTGTAAGTGCCATGATGAAACTCTATACAGGGTGTCAGAGTCACAGAAGGAATAGTCAAGTCGTGGGGGGAAGGGGCGGAGAGGTTTGAGGATGGCCATCTGAGTCTCCATTGTGGAGATGACCATTAAAGCTGCTGGAAGTTGAAATAGCTGAGTGCCAGACTGATGTAGGGTACAAGTGGGAATCCAAACAATGGTTGTGATATAGACATTCCAGGTAGAGGGAGCAGAGTGAGTAAGGCACGTTAGGGAATTGGATGGCATATATGAATGGTGTGAGGTAAGGTAAAAGTAAGAGGAAAGCGCAAGGGGAGAGAGAGCAATAATATCCTCCAGAAGTGGATATTATTATTCCTTATTGAGTACATGGTATGTGGCATGTACCATGTTAAGCATTTTATGTATGTACTATATCACTTAATCCTTAATACCATTGCTATTCCAGTATTTATCTTCATCCAGATGAGGAACTGAGGAAATAAAGAAGCTGGGTCATTCATTTAAGCTCACACTGCTAGTTTGGATTTGAGCCCAGATGGTTAGACTCTAGGGTCCATGTTTTTAACCGTGATGCTAGAATGAAGAGGCTTGTTTGTCATGTTAACAATTTAGGAATTTGTCGTTTACTAGGCCAGGGGATCATGGAAGGGGCTTTAGAAGGAAAGTGATCCAAATAGTGAAGTTCACTGAGTTGTAATCTCCTCACAGTCTGTAAATTTCTCAGGGGAAGGAATTATGTCACTGCATCTTGGTATTCTCAGCATCAAGTGCAAAGCTGGGTACTTGGCAACAACTCTTTGTGGAATGAATGAATGAGTGTCCAGGTATCTTATCAGGCAATCTTAGTGAAATCCTTATTTTCTAAGGACACAGCAGCCGTTGGGGAGAAATAGGCTTTGGTTACCATCACCAAGACCCTTAGATACAGTCCTCTGTGTTTGAGGTAGTGGTAATCCAGTTCTTCTTGCATCCCCTCCTGGTAACCTGAGAGGCTACCTCTCTCTTCCATGGTAGTGTCAACCTAAAGAGCAAACAGAGAGAGCCTCTTTAAAAGAAAAATGTATTTGGTAATAAAGCATTGCAATGGGAATACATGTGCCATAGTAAACTGTGTGCATATTCGGGGAGGAAGACAAATGTTTTTAAAGGAAAAAATGAGGAGGATTACATAATTGATTTGAAATAATTATCCTTGGTTACAAAAATCAATAACAAGGGTGATTCCAGTCCGAGGTTGGACAGGCAGTTGATGGGCAGACATCCTTGCAGAAGTATTTTTTGTGTAAGGTTGTGATGGCCTTTCTGCAAGGTTGTGGTTTTTCCAGAGCCTTTTTTGTTATAAGGCAAACAAGCATCAGATCCCTCTCTTCACAGCCTTCCACAGCTCCATTTTTTAGGTGTTTTTTTTTTTTTTAACTTACTGTCTCCATTTTGACTCTGACAACTTTCACAGTAGGATATTTGTAGCATGGACAGCAAACCTTCTCTCAGTCCACCTCCTTTCTCTGACTCTCTAGTGCTGCTGCCTCCGCTTCTTCTAACCCAGCTCTCTAGCAGATGTCACAATTGCAGCTGTTCTGGGCATCAGCTGCCACCACCATTGCAGATTCATACCTGTGTCCCGAACACTTGCCCCATGGCTGGTTCTACTCTTAGAACAACACTTTGCTGATTTTCTTTGTGACTTCACATTTTGTTTGCTTCTATGCATCTGTGTGCTATAAAGTGTTGTTAATTGTGCTGTCTTGAGCTGTAATATAGTATTGAAGTTAATAAATGTCCCCAATTATAAAACATCATTAATAAAATGGTGAAAAAGCAGTTTACAGGAAGCAGGCATGAGAAGGAAGAAAGGGCAAGGGAGGGGAAGGAAGCAGCAGAAAGAGAGAAGCATTACTTTAAGTGTATTCATAAATGTGTGCTACATTTTTATTTCATAAATATAAAAATGTGAAAAATAAGTCTCAAAATTGAAAAAATATGGTAGCTTGACAGAACTAGATCTGACCTTTGCCCTGTGTAACTTCAGCTAGACAGTGCTTACTCTCTCTAGGTCTCAGTTTTCCCATGTAAAATGAATGTTTGGACCAGATAGTCTGTAAGGGTCTCTCCAAGCTCTAAGAATCTATGATTTCTTTTTAGTGATGAACAACAAAAAAAGAGGGGCTTTGGCACAATGATAAAAGCAATGGCCTAAGACTTGAGTTTTCAGCCCTAACTCTGGCTCTCACCATTAACATGACCTTGCGAAAGTCACCTTTAGAGGTAAAAGAATTTTCTGGGATTTAGAATCCTAATCTCTAAAATGAAGCAAGTAGAATCTACCTCTAAAACCCTAGAACAGTATTTCCCAAATTGTGTCCTGGTATTAATATATGTCTTAGGGGGAAACTCCTGGTATTTTTGTTTACTTAGCTTACCTTATTCTGTTGCCACCCAACCAGGTTCACTTGCCCGCTGCCCAAGCAGCAGCCAATATGCCGAGTCAGCAGGTGTTACAGCAGAGAAAGAGTCATTGTTCCGCATAGCTAAGCAGGGAGAGAGGAGAAATTTCTCAAATCCACCTTCCCGAGAACTTGGGAGACAGGGTTTTTAAGAAAAATTTGGCAGGTGAGGGATTAGGCAGTTAGATTTGTTGATTAGGGCAAAATTATAAGGATATAGGAATCATCTTCTTGTGTTGTTTCAGTCTCTGGGGTCACAATTCCAGTTGAGTCCGTTTCTTGCTGTGGGCCACTGAGTCAATCAATCCACTGGAATGCAGGGCCTGGAAGATATCTTCAAAACTACCTTTAGGTTTCAAAAAGGTGATGTTATCTATGGAGAAAGTTAAGAATCTTTATGGACACTAGCTGCATGGCTCTGGAGTGGCAATTATAAAGAAGCAAACAGGGACAGTGACTAATTATTATCATTATTTTTAGCTAGGCTCTTACCACATTTCTCGCCTTGCACCCTGTTATTGAAGGGCTGTTTCAGTTCCCTGTTTTTGGGAACAGGACTTCACTTTTTCTTTTGGAAACTATCCATCCCTTTTCCATATGGCCCTTGTTTGACTGTCATATCCTCCTTCATCATTCTTCCCACCCCCAAGCCAAAAAGGTAGGCTCAAAACCCATGGCAGGTAAATAAGACCTCTCTCCCAGGAATCTAAATCTATAGTGAGTGTCACAGGAGGTTGGAGCTGGGTCAAATCTACAGCAGTGTCCTAAAGGGACAGAACATGTGTTCCTATACTGAGACCTTGGAAGTGCTCAGAACCCTGCCCATCTGAGGCTTGGTTGTTTGGATTTTCCTGTGACTCTGTGACATACCCAAGATCCTGCCAAAATAATGCCTTTATGATTTAAATTAATCAGAGCGTCTATTTCAAAGGGGGAAAAAAGTTTTGAGGTCAAACAAGTTTGGGAAATATTGAGTTAACCAAAGTCAAATAGTTTTGTTTGCTGCAAAACATCGCAAATATTTATTATGCTAATGTGCATTATGGATTTCCAAGAAAAGAACATAGAATGCAGGATTTCCCAAACTTGTTTTATGTTCCAATCTTTTTCTCATGAAACGTCTATTAACATTCATTACCACAGGAATTAGGAAATGCTACTCTGGTATTATCCAGAGCTCAATTTCTGGTTGGAAATGTACATTTGCTAAAAATCAACTATCCAATAAGCAATTTCAATATAGTTGGAGGAATAATGCCATAGGATAAGTCAATAATAATACTTAGTAAATGCTTACAATATGCCAGCTACTAATACGTGTTAACTCATTTAATCTTCAGAATAACCCTCTGAGATAGGTTTGATTATATTAGTATTTTCCATTTTATAGATATACAAAGATACTGAGAGCTGTAGTCACTTGCCACACAGCTATTAGGAAACAGAGCTGGGATACAGCTTTTAACATACTGCTTCATAATAGTTCATTTCAATTCAAAGATAATATATAGACGTCTTGAGGAATATAGGGGTTACAATGTTAAAATGGTGTGGACAAGAGAAATTACAAAATATGAAAAGAAGCAGCCTACAGAAAGATTATGCAAAATTGTTATTTGAAAAATATACTTGGCTGAGATGACTCTAATGAACAGACTCTGAGCTATCCAAAGCCTTTATTTCATGCTTCTCTTGGTGGCGCTGTGGTCCAGCTGTGAACACCAGCCCTTTTCCTCCAAAGTGTAATTATATTTTCATGATCTCATGCACTGAGAAGCAGCACTTTTTCTTGTTCTTCCTTTCAAGCCCTTCTCCTTTCACTTGCACCTGGCATCATGGGTAACACTCCCATGAAGGAGATCTCTGTTTTAGTGAGGAACTACAGAAAGAATGGTTGGAAGAAATATTTAATATTTTACCAAAATATGATGACACAGTGTTCCATTTTAATTTTTATTTTACAAAATGAGCATTGGACTTATTTGATTTTATTTTGGGTGCTTTCATCTCCAGCCAAATACTATATATGTTTTTGGAATAGGGGCCTATCACCATTCAAAAATTTTCTATGGATGAGATAAATATGGAGATGACAAGAAAAGAACAACTAAATGACAAGTGACCAAGTGACCAGGGAGACAGGATTCATAAAGAAAGGCAACAAAGAGAGAAGGCTTGGGAAGGGATGTATGAGGGGTGTGTTGAGCAGTGAGTCAGCTGTTTGCTCTCTCATTGACCTTCTGTAATTTTTTAAAAAACATGCAAGAGATCCGCTGTTGTGAAGAATTCAAACAACTCAGGTGAAGCAAACATTTCTCCTGAATATCTGCTCAATCTCAGTCCCTTCCCCAGATTCACCCACTATTAACAAAAGGGTGTGTTCTTCCAGATCTTTTACATATGTTTAAATGTACATACAGGATAGACAGAGAGGCTTTGTATTGTTTGCAGACTTTCCTTTATGTAAGTGATATGATTCAGCATGCATTGTTTCACAACATGCTTTTTTTCACTTGTCAGTCTTAGAGAATCTTCTGTCTCATTATTCTGTTCTTTTTTTATATAATGAATGGAGCATTCTTTAGTGTAAATGGATAATTAATTCAACTATTAATTGATATTTCAATGGTTTCTAATAGTTTGCTCTCATAACAGTGTTGAATAAAATTTTTTGTGAATACTTCCTGTATATTTGTTTAGGTTGTTTCTTTAGGACAAATACTCAAAGTAGAATTCTGGATTGAAGGGCATGTTCATTTAGTTTTTATTCTAGTAGATACTGTCAAATTGCCCTCCAAAAAGACTTTTTCAATTTACGCTTCTACCAACAATGTATGAGACCTTTACCTACAATGCTATTATCAATCTTCATAATATTTTCTGATTTGGTGAGTAAAAAATGGCTTCTCATTGTTTTAATTTGCATTCCCTGATTACTTGTGGGCTGAGGATCTTTTCATGTGCTTGCTTCCTTTACATATTTCTTTTCATTGAATTTTGTATTTAATTTCTGCTACTCATTTTTATTGAGCTGTTTCTTCTTAGTAATAGGTATTTATCATATCAATTTTACATGAATTACATATTTTGCAAATATTTTCCCAGGTCTACAGCTTGTTTACTATTTTGATTATGATGTCTTTTGTGGTACAGTAGTTTTTCATTTTGATATAGTCAATATATTGTCTTAAACTTTATGGTTTTTGTATGTTGTACCTTAATTGGGAAGGCCTTTCTGACATCAAAATTAAATATATTTTTTCTAATATTCCAAGACAGTCTATTTTATGTTTGGTTCTTTAATCCACTTGGAATTAAAATAAGATTGGGTAGAAATCTTACTTTTTTCCTAATTGGATAGCTAGTTATCCTGATATCACTTACTGAATTAATCATCTGTTTCTCCATTGATTTGAAATGCCACATTCTCATGTGCCAGATTCCTGTGGATATATAGATAGATCTGTTTTTGTACATTCTATTCTGTTTCATTGCTTTATCTCTCTGCCAGTGCTATACTCTTTTTAGTTTTATTGCCATAGCTTTATGATGTGTTTTAATACCTGGCTCAGCAAATGCTCTTTAACTGTTCTTTTAAAACATACCTTGGCAAAAAAATTTTTAAAAGGTGTAGTAAAAAAAATTACCTCAGACATTCTTGCAGGTATGCTTTTCCCAATATCCACTTGAAATTGGATTATTAAGTTCTAGAAAAACTTGAAATTTTCATTGTGTTTGGTTGCATTTACTATTATAATTTGGAAAGGACATAGTATAACTCTCTGTTTATGCAGGTCTTCTATGTTCTTCAGTAAAGTATTATAGATTACTTCATATGAATTTTGCACATTTTATATAAAGTTATCCTTAGATATTCTATAATGTTTCTGCTCTGTATTGGGATCCTTTTATTATATTTTCTAATTGGTTTATTTCTATTGCATATTAAAGCTATTGATATATTTATATTGATCTTTTATCTGGCTCTTCTACTGAATTCTCCTGTTTTCAGCATTTTCCGGTTGATTTATTCTAGATTTTTGCAGGATAAACATTTTTGTCTCTTTTTAATCCATTCATCCCATATCTCTTTCTTCTTGTCTTATTGCATTGCTTAGGACCTCAAATACAGTGCTGAATATTAGCAGTTATGATGGACATTCTTGTCTTGCCTATCTTATTTCTAATTTTAATGAATTACTTCTGTTTCCAGAATAAGACTTTTTAATTTTTTTCCAGTAGATATTCTTTATCAAGTTAAGGACATACATTTCTTTCTATTTCTGATCTTCTAAGAGCTTTTATCACACATACCTGTTGAACTTTAAGATTTTTGGCATTTATTTATCAGCTATAGCATAATTCTCCACATATATGTATACATACATATGTGCCTATATATACACATACACATAGTATATATGAATATATGTATATATATGTGTGTGTCATGGAATATTTTCTTTGTCTTTCTTTTTTTTTTCTGTCACCTAGGCTGGAGTGCAGTGGTGCAATCATAGCTCACTATAGCCTCAAACTCTTGGGCTCAAGTGATTCTCCTCCCTCAGCCTCCTGAGTAAGTTAGGACTATAGGCATGCAACAATGGTTGGTTTTTCATTGTTGTTTTAATTTTCATTTCCCTGGTTACACAACCAGCTAATTTTTAAAATTTTTTTGTAGAGACTGAGTCTCTCTATATTTCCCAGGCTGGTCTTGAACTCCTCCTGGCCTCCAACAGTCCTCCCACCTCACCCTTCTGAAGTGCTGGGATTACCTGTGTGAGTCACTGCACCTGGCCTTATATTGAAATATTTTCTAATGTTTAATTATCTTTACATCTCTAGAATTAAATCTACTAAATTATGATGTAATTTTGCATCTATGTTCATAAGTGAGATTTTGTTTAGAGATTTCATCTCTTGTGAAATTCTTGTTCTGTATTAGCATTATGTTAGCCTCATATGAGTAAGATAACTTTTCATCTTCTTATGTACTTGGAACAGTTTATTTAACATGTGAATTATCTATTTCTTAAAGCTTTCCTAGAACTTTCCCCTAAAACTATCTGTGCCTGGTCTCTTTTTTGGGCATATTTACCACCTTTTCAATTTCTGCTGTGATTAAAAGATCATATAAATTTTCAAATTCTCCTTGAGTCCATGCAGATCATTTATATTTTCTTAGAAATTTTTTAATTTAATTCAGGTTTTTTAAACTTTTATATGAGTACTGGCTCTGCATCCCACAGTTTTTAATCTATAGTATAGCCATTGGTCATTCATTTCTGAATAATTTGAAAACTCTATTTTGATTTCCCTTTTTGTTGCTCTATTTGAATTAAGACCAGCATACAAAAAGCTGTACTGTACATATTTGGTGTATACAACTTGATGACTTTTGAGATAAGTACACATCCATTACCACAGTCAATGCCATAAACATATCCATCTGTTGTTTGTTTTTAACTCTCCTTTTATTTTTTTGTTTTAAATGTATTGCTTTGTGGTCAGCAGATATGACCTGCTTAGTTTTTACTTTGGAAATTTGCTGATATTTTCTGCCTGGGACATTCTCTGAGATTCTGATTCAATATGTTCTGAAGTTGGACCAGAGAATCTTCCTTTTCAACAAATGTCACTGTTAGATTCTGATGCAGATAATCCAAATAGTATGTAGAAAAATAATGCTTCATAGAAGATGCTAAAGGAAATTGTGGATTCTTCTTTCCTAGGGACTTCTGAACGTAGCATAAAGGAAAGATTAGCCAGGCATGGTCAAAAGTTCATATCCATAGCCAACCTGAGCACAAAAACTTGCTGTACCTCTTATTCAGCTGTATGCTATTAGGCAAACTACTTAATCTTTGTGAATCTTGGTGTGAAGATAAAAATAGATATGTAAGGCAATTGATACAAATAGCATTTAATCAGTAATTACAAAGACTTCTGATAGTTACACCTAGCTAGGAAAGTTTGTCTGGATGCCTATTGAGAAGGTAAAAGAGCTGATATGGATTATTCAGACAGCACAACCTTCCCAGTTCCTCTGCTGCTTCTTTTTATCTAGAGGGAGAGATGGAATCACCATATGGTGATGAATTAATGAACTTACTATCCTTTGTAATTTCAGGGGTCTCATGGCAGACTAAATCTCCTCAAATGCCTTGGGGATCAGGGTGATAGGCCCTAGGTAGATTCTACCTCTGGAGACGGTGGTTTTTAGTCTGGCATAAGGAGATAGGAAACATGGAAATAAGCTGACCAGTGGTTCTTCCAAACAGCAATCTTGAGTGGGGAAAATATTTTGCCTGGAAAGTCTGAAACTAATTCAGAGATTCCAGGGCCCTTTGCCAGTGGACAAGTCTCTCTGAAGATCCTAGGACTGGTCTGATCTGCTTAAATTCCTGAGACCTGGTCAGACTATGGCAGACTTCTAGAATGAATTGATCATCTGCTATAGTCTGTTCCCTGTCAGTGACCTATGTTGAGAGCCCACTGGATGTCGTACTATTAATACCTGTGTGAATGTGTGTGTACAAAGAAGCAGGAGCTCATGTCCTTAATAAGTAAGCACTTGGTTTGCAGCAGAACTCACTGTACCTTCACAAGGTGCCTGAGATCAGCACAGTCAGTGTCCTCACCAGCATGTGCCAAAGGCCATGGACAAGATCAGTCAGTGTGCTCACCTCTGCAGTGAAAGCTGACCCTGCCTCTGTGGGCATCCTTAGAGATGAACACTCCCTGGCTTCCTGCCTGTCAACTACCTGTGTTCAGATCACACCAGGACTCTGCACACAGCAGCCATGGGGGAAATGTCACAGATCTTAACTCAATTAACCTTCCCCTTGTTCTGTTTCGGTCTTTTTCTTGTCCCAACTAGATTCTCTCTGTTGTCCCACCTCTCTCTGGTTAGTCATTTCTTCCTCTGTGTCTCCCCTCCGTGTTTCCATCAGGATCTCAGTCTGCTCACTTGCCCTGTTGGCTTTGGCTGAGGACAGATGGCTTGGATGTGACTGAGGCCAGGCTGGTTTTGAGGTGGCCTGTCTACAGGGTAGAAAGAGCCTGAAAAGACCAAGTCTTCTCAGAGCCACCTGGCTAGGGTGGGAGGACTCCAAACTCCTGAATCGGGAGGTTGATTCCTCATCATCCAATGGCATGTGCCTCTCATGTGGGCCTCATGTGTGCTGGTGTGGGCCTCTCAGTCTGTTTGCTGTTTGGCTTTCACCTTTCTGGGTTTTTTCTGTCTCTTGTTCTAACGCTTTGTCTGTCTTTGCCAATCCCTTCATCTCCCCCTCTCCAGACCCCCTTTCATCAATTTTTCATGCTTTTTCAGCAAGAATAGCAATAAGGGCACTGTCCCTGGAGCCAGATAATTTTTTTGGTTTCAATAATTTATTGTGAAGTAGTCTTGATCTGCAGAGGTTTTGAGGATACTAGAAAGCCATGATTAAAGTCTTGCCTCTGTTCTCCTTTGGCTACTTGACAAGTCAGGTCACTTAGTCTTTCCTGAGGCTCCATTTCCCCATGGTATCCTCTCGTGATGAACGTATGAGAGAATGTGAACCATGGAGAGTCACAGAAAGGGGAAGCATTGTTGCAATTATTATGTTTTTCACAACTATTCTTGTGTCCTCTTGTTTCTTACTTTTTCACTGTATTTTCCTGTTTGGTTTCCTCTTCTATTTTCTGCTCATCTGCTTTTTTTTCTTGCCTCACAATTTCTTTCTTTTCCTGCTTTCCCATTTGTGCCTTTCTCTCAATCCATTTGCCTGCATAAATAGTTTTCCCATTTATCTGTGCCTTTTTCTTTCCTGCTCATTTGAGAAAATATGACTGAAGTATCTCAAAGAGGTTTGTGAATATACTACAAAGTAAGATAAGGAGAATGAGGATCCAGTTTTTCCCATTTTTTGTAAGATTAGAGAATAAATAGAATTGAAAGAGACTAGGATGAGGACTCAGAGATGGGACAGGAATTTAGTCTGCTATATAAAATAATTTCCTGATCTGGAAAAGTGATTTTTTCAAAACCGTAATTTCTACTCAGAAATTTTTCATGGAAGTGAAATATTGCTCAAGATTTTAAAAGATATCTTCCAACATACGAAGTGAAAGAAAAAAAGGAAGAGGAAAAGACAGAGAAAAGAAGAACAGGAAAAGGTAATAAATACAAACTAAACAATTAGTTTGTCACCATATTAAGTGTATTATTGACCTTATCAGTTCATCTTTATACCAATTGACAGGTCAAAGAGGTTATCCCAAAGTATTGTTAGTAAGTGGTAAAGCTGAGATGTAAATGCTGATTTACCTGGTTCTAAACCCTGAGCTCTCTCTACATCACCTGCCATATATATGTGGATTTCACATGTTGGTGTTGAGTCTCAAAAAAGTACAGGCATAATTCAGAGATATTGCAGGTTTGGGTCCAGACTACAGCAATAGAGCAAATATCACAATAAAGAGAGTCACACAATTGTTTTTTGGTTTCCCAGTGCATATGAAAGTTATATTTATGGCCAGGCATGGTGGCCCACACCTGTAATCCCAGCACTTTGGGAGGCAGAGGCAGGAGGACCACTTGAGGTCAGGAGTTTAAGACTAGCCGAAGCAAGAGTGAAAAAAAAAAAGAAAAATTAGCTGGGTGTGGTGGCATATGCCTATAGTCCCAGCTACTTGGGAGGCTGAGGCAGGAGGATCACTTGAGCCCAGGAGCTGGAGGTTGCAGTGAGCTGTGATCATGCCATTGCACTCTAGGCTTGGCAACAGAGCAACACCCTATCTCAAAAAAAAAAAAGTTACGTTTATACTATACTGTAATAGTAGTCTATTAACTATGCAATAACATGTCTAAAACAATAATGTGCATACCTTGATTAAAAAATACTTTATTGCTAAAAAATGCTAATGATCATCTGAGTCTTCAATAACTCACAATCTTTTTGCTGGTGGAGAATCTTGCCTCTATATTGATGGCTGTTGACTGATCTTGCAGGTGGTTGCTGAAATTTGGGTGGCTTCGGCAATTTCTTAAAATAAGACAACAATGTAGTCGGGCATGGGGGGACACATCAAGGTCCCAGCTACTTGGGAGGCTGAGGCAGAGGATCACCTGGGCCCAGGAGTTCACGGTTGTAGTATGCTATGATCACACCTGTGAATAGCCACTGCACTTCAACCTGGGAACATAGTGAGACCCTGTCTCTTAAAAAAAAGAAGGAAGGACAACAATGAAGTTTGTCACATTGATTGACTTTTCGTTTCACAAAAGATTTCTCTGTAGCATGCAACGCTGTTTCCTAGTATTTTACCCACAAAATTGGAACCAGTCCTCTCAAATCCTGCCATTGCTTTATTAACTCAGTTTATGTAGAATTATAAATCTTTTGTTGTCATTTCAACAATGTTCATAGTATCTTTACCAGGAATAGGTTCCATCTCAAGAACCACTTTCTTTGTTCATCCATAAGAAGCAACTCCTCATCTGTTCAAGTTTGATCATGACATTGCAGCAATTCAGTCACATCTTCAGGCTCCACTTCTAATTCTAGTTCTCTTGCTATGTCTACCATATCTGCAGCTACTTCCTCCACTGAAGTCTTGAACCTCTTAAAGTCATCCATGAGGGTTGTAATCAGCTTCTCCCAAACTCCTGTTAATGTGGATATTTTGATCTTCTTCCATGAATCACTAATGTTTTTAATGGCATCTGGAATTTTTAATCCTTTCCAGAAAGTTTTCAATTGACTTTGTCCAGATCCATCAGAGGAATCACTGTCTATGGCAGCTGCAGCCTTGTGAAATATATTTCTTAAATACTGAGACTTGAAAGTCAAAATTACTCCTTGATCCATGGACTAAGGAATTGATGTTGGTGTTATCAGGCCTGAAAACAACATTACTTTCCTCATACATCCCCATCAGAGCTCTTGGGTGTCCAGGTACTTTGTCAATGAAGAGTAATCTTTTGAAAGGAATCTTTTTTTCTGAGCAGTAGGTCTCAACAGTGGACTTAAATATTCAGTAAACTATGCTGTAAACAGATATGCTGTCATCCAGGCTTTTTTGTTCCATTTATAGAACACAGGCAGAGTAGATTTAGCATAATTCTTAAGGGCTAGAATCTTTGGAATAGTCATTGAGCATTGGCTTCAACTTGAAGTCACCAGCTGCATTATCTCCTAACAAGAGAGTTGGCCTGTTCTTTGAAGCCAGGCATTGACTTCTCCTCTCTAGCTATGAAAGTCCTAGATGGCATCTTCTTCCAGTAGAAGGTTGTTTTGTCTACACTGAAAGTCTGTTGTTTAGTGTAGCCACCTTCATCAGTGATCTTTGCTGAATCTTCTTGATCACTTGCTGCAGCTTCTACATCAGCACTTGCTGCTTCACCTTGCACCTTCATGTTTGTTTTTCTAACCAGACCAATAAAACTTTCTCCATATCAGCAATAAGGCTGTTTCACTTTATTATCATTTGTGTGTTCACTAGAGTAGCACTTTCAATTTGCTTCAAGAATTTTTCCTTTGCATTTACAACTTGGCTAACTGTTTTGTGCAAGAGGCCCAGCTTTTGGCCTATCCCAACTTTCAACATGCTTTCCTCACTAAGCTTAATCATTTCTAACTTGATTTAAAATGAGAGACATGTGCCTCTTCCTTTCAGTTGAACAGTTAGAGGTCATTGTAAAGTTATTAACTTGCACTTATTTCAGTACTGTTATATCTCTGGGAATAGGGAGGCCTGAGGAGAGGGACAGAGAGGACAAATGGCTGGTTGCTGTAGCAGTCAGAACACATACAATATTTGTTGATTAAGTTCACCATCTTATATGGGTATGGTTCATGGCACCTCAAAACAATTACAATAGTAACATCAAAGACCACTGATCACAGATCACCATAACATACATAATAATGATGAAAAAAATTGAAATACAGTGAGAATTCCCAAAATGTGACACGGAGACACGAAGTGAGCACGTGCTGTTGGAAAAATTGCGCCGATAGATGTGCTCAATGCAGGGTTGCCACAAACTTTCAGTTTATAAAATGAATAAAGAAAAAAAAACCACAATACCTGCCAAACGCAATAAAACAAAGTGCAATATAACAAGGTATTTCTGTATCTATTTCACTTCTGAATACTATCTATGTCATTGACCAGATAACTCTTTCCAAGGCTTTCAGATTACAGCATCTCATCCCCTTATCTTTGTGTTTCTGATTATTTTTACAATCAGTACAATTTTTCAGAACAATGCAAATGACACTGTAGTTCACATTAATCATGGTCCCACTAAGATTGCTAAAAGGAGCCAATCTAATGCTGTGTCTTGCCATCATCAATGACAAAGGCCTTCTGTATAATTTCTTACAAATCCATCCTGTACAAACAACCAAACCCTTAATATTCAGGCACTAATCATTCTATATGTGAATTAACTGGGCACTTTTTCAACTTATGTTTTCTTTCTACTTCTTTGTGTATGGGTTTTTTGTGTGTATGTGAGAGGGGGTTATGTTTTTGGTTTTTGTTTTGCCAAATTATTTAAACCACCTTCTAGGAGTGGCTATTATCAGGAAAAAGAATCTGTTCTCAAGTTTATTTGACTTTTGCTTAATATGTAATTTAGATTGGGACTCTGGAGGGGAGATGATGAACAACTATCAAGTGTTTTAGTGGAAAGAATAAGTGGATATGAGATACATCTAAGTATTAGGAAAATAAACTCAAATAAATATCTAAAATAAGATTATCTGCTATCTCCCACTCATATGGACACTAAAGAATTTTCCTTGCGAATAGAGCTTGTGCTTTTGTCTTGTCTGCAGTAGTAAAAATTTGGCATGCCAAGCAAGAACCCTCACAATGTCAGTCAGACCATCGTTAGAGGTAAAGTGTGGTTCAGGGCCCCTCAATTGCAGAGATATGGAGAATTTGCAGTGGATCCAACTACAAGATAGCAAAATCTAAAATCAATACAGAAAGGAGTAAGAAACCACATTCACCTTGAAAAAGGTCCTGAAGACATAATGGAAAATATTATTAGAATTTAACAAATTTATTAAATTTGTCTACCCCATGATAAAGAAAAGTTAAACATGAATCTCCATCTTTGCTGAAACTAAAACAACATAAATAGCACCAGAAGAGGTGTAGGTTAGACCTAGCCAGGCATTTGATAGCAGTTTCCCTTTTAACTCCCATAATAATCTGTTTGGGGAAAATCCCAGGAGAGTAGAAAAACCACCCTCCAAACTGAGGTGGTTCAGAGAGACCAAAGAAATGACTCAGACCAATCCAACTTGGTGAGTTAGATGAGTTTATTAGAGGTTACTTACACGGGGCTCTCATTCCTAGTTAAGATAAGAATCCTCCAGGCACTCACTTCTGGGCTGCAGCAGTAGATCTTCAGAGAGGAAGATTCGCACTACCTGCCTATTTGTGGTGCCTTAAATTTCTTTCTGGCAAGCGACACAGAGCGCGCTCTCTCTCTCTCTCTCTCTCTCTCTCTCTCTCTCTCTCTCTCTCTCTCTCTCTCTCTCTCTCTCTCTCTCTCCCTCCCTCTCTCTCTCTCTCTCTCTCTGCGTCATCATGTTTACATATGATACAGGTTAAAGCACGCACAGTACTTTCCATTAGGCGGGGACGTCGGTATTACAGTTAGCTAAAGGGTACTGTAAAATAATTAAGGTAGTTTAAAACAATTTAAACCGTTAATAAGACTTATGACCGTTTATGCAAAAGAGCTACTTAAGAAAACCCTTTGTGCTTTGTATTTCTTTCCCCTTTCTTGCTATGATCTATATCTCAAATTTGAAAGAAACCTGCATGAGTTCTGTTAAACATTAAAAGCCAGTAGTGGGAATTTATATTTTTCCCTTACAATCCCAAAAGTTATTTAGATATTAATTCCACGATGGTCTAAAAGAAGCAAACTGATTATCCTAAAATTAATCTTCGTGTGAACATAATGATTAATTTTCACAATGACAGGTTCAACTAAAATTCACATTTATTAAATTTATAACATCTTGTCTATGATTAGGTTATTTCAGCTGTTTTACAGTTTTCTATTTTGCAACTGTTTAGAGGTCTGTCTTTATTTTTCTTAATTTTAATATTTAGATAAATCATGTCAGAATACGATTATCTGAAGTTTGTATACTAAGAATTATTAAACTTAATGCATTTTGGTTAATTATACCATGAATTTAACCCTTCTAAATCTTTACACATAATATCACTTTCTACCTTAAAAATGTGAATAAAGAAATACAAAAGTAAAGAATACTGAGTTTTTAAAAATAGAAAATATTCTATTTATTTAAGAATAAATCTTTCATAGCTCCATCATCTATAAGCAGCTACTCTTAACATTTTGGTTGACTTCCTTCCAATCTTTTATCCAATCTTCCTTCCAAAGCAAAGAAAACATTTTTTAAATTAATGTAGTCATAAATATATGAAATATAAGAGTATTTTGATTTTGTTTCATTTAAAATTCTAATGTATTTCAACATTCTTGCATCGAGTTTATAAACATAATTTAAATGACTGTATTATATTTCATGAATTTCATTTTCTATGGTATAGTTAACCAGTCCCTATTTTAGCTCCTAATTTTTTGCTACTATAAATAATGCTATAATATGCAATTTTGCACATAAATCTTTTTCTCAATTGGTAATTAGTTTCTTAGAGTAAATTTTAAAAACAGATAAATCTATTCATTTAGCAAACTATATAGCACCATTATATGCTAGACACTGTTCCAAAAACTTCCTAAATATTTCTCATTTAATCCTCATAACAATCCAATAATTTAGGTATTATTATTCTCATTTTAGAGATGAGGAAACTGAGACATATTGATTTAAATCACCTCAGTCTACACAGTTGATAGGTGGAGGAACAAAGATTTGAATCCAGGCCTGTGGACTCTGGGATCTGTATTATTAAAGGGAGTCTACATTAAAGAGAATAAACATTTTGGGTACATATTGCCAAACTGCTTTCCAGCCAACAGTGGAGTACCAGCACTGATGTTGCCATTTCTTAAAATTTTTAATTTGATGTATCAGAAATCACATGTAATTGTTTTAAAACTACTGTTTGATCACTAATGCATTTGAACACTTTTGGATGGTATTTCCTCTTCTATAAATTGAGTTCTTGTCCTTTTGTCTCTTAAAATCTTGCTGTTTCTGATGAACTATTTAATGTAATTTTGCCTCTTGTATTTGTATATTTTTCTAATAACTTACTTGTTACAAAATAAGTGAGGGGGCTTTTTGTTTGATGTACCAAAGTTTTCCACTGATGTCAAATCTATCTTTCTGTTTGTAATTTCTTCTATGACTTAAACAAAGTCCACAAGCTCATATTCCTTGTAGTAACCAGACAGATAATGCAATGGGGTGAGATGGGTCTGATATAAAACACTTTGGAGTCTGGAAACTGGGAAAACTTTGAAACTTGTCCAAACAGGGAGAACACCACTGAATTCCAATTAGTTGTTGATGAGAATGGGCCCAGTGCAGCAAGATCCTCTGATGTTTTTCCAAGAGGCCAGAATCCAGATTTTTATGTGAGATACCCCTCAAGGGAAACACTGCAACCTTAATAAAACACATCTGCATGGGCCAGAGGGCTGATGGTTTGTCACATTTGGCTTCTCCTTCATTCAAAATTTTAAATCATTACTTAATTCTATTTTCTTCTAGTTTTTCAGTGGGCTTTTTGTATATTCAAATTTCTATACAAATATCATTAGGATTATGGTGGGAAGCAAACATCTAGTTGCTTCCTTAAAACTAAGAAAAGGAAAAAGAGTAATTTACATCTCTTGGTTCTATTCCCTTGCCCTCAAGTTTCTCTCCTTCTTGGAAAGCAGAAGAATCAAAGAAAAGATGGAGAAGTATTAAATGTTATGATAGTAGTTTCTCTAAGTATTTTTTGAGACAGGGCCTTGCTATGTTGCCCAGTCTGTTCTCAAACTCCTGGACTCAGGCAATCCTCCTGTCTCAGCCTCTCGAGTAGCTGGAACTACAGGCACGTGCCACCAGGCCTAAGTAATTTTTTATTTTTTTGTAGAGATGAGGGCTCGCTTTGTTGCCCAGGCATGATCTCAAACTCTTGGCCTCAAGAGATCCTCCCACCTCGGCCTCCCAAAGTGCTGGGATTACAGGTGTGAACCACTACACCTGGCCTATCATTTTAAACTGTATGAAACAGCACTTAGGTATAATTCTAATGAAAAATGGCAATTCTTCATGGGAAAAAAAAGCATACAAAATTATTGAATGTCACTAGAGAAGGCATAATAAATGAAAATATATTTAAACTTACATCACACAACATCTGTAAAGTTAACAACTCTTCACTCTACTGGCTCCTGGAGTTATACCACTTTTTTTTTGTTTGTTTGTTTCAAGAGAAATTTAAACTTTTTTGAAATAAATGAGAACAAAAATAAAACTAACGAAAATGTTTGGGATACAGAAAAAAAGTGTTGAAAGGGAAATTTATAGCATTGAATCCATATAATAACAAAAAAAAAGAAAGATCTAAAATAACAAAAATCTAAATTTCAGCTTAAGAAGTGAGGCAAAAAAGACAAAATTAAATCCAAAGAGAGCAGAAGAAAATAAGTAATAAAAATTGTGCAGAATTCAATAAAATTGAAAACAGA